>CEMJ01393256.1:125044-135890 GCA_900068955.1 Clitocybe nebularis | reverse complement strand
CGGAAACAGAGATTATGGTCTCATATGACAATGCACAGGTAAGGGGGGGAAGCTAAAATCAAACCACTGGCTGACAATTGAGTACTACTAGTCGTTTTCTGCGAAAGGTAATTTTATTAAATCATCAGGGCTGAGAGGGTTCGCTCTGTGGGAGGCTGGGGGTGACTTTAACGATATTCTCGTCAACTCCATCCGAAAGTCTGTTGGCTTCTGACTCGATTGCCGATTTGGGATCCAGGCTGATAGCACTTAATCATAATACATGCAAATATTGTCTAATTCGGTTGGCGTTCAACTTTTAGAAAATTCAAAACCAGTCGTGTGCAGAAGGGTTGCAAACTAGTTAAAAGAAAAATCAGATAGCGCAGATAATCATGATTTTAGATTGAACAAACCTGGACTTTTGCAATGGACCTAATCTGGTCGAAATCGTATCCAATTCTATCGCTTAAATCACCTAACAGTGGGGTTGTGATGGGATGGTAAGCCAATGTGAGTTATTCGAACTGGGAGACTTACCACTATTGTGATACATTGGATCGGCGACTAGGATTGATAAGCAACTTTTATAGATAAACCCACGGACACGTACTTGGTCCTGCACGCTCGAATACCTGGGTGGCGGGGAAGCCTTGCTCATGGAATGACTGCCAGGGGTTAGCTTATTTAGAAGGGATAACGCATATCCCATACCTGATGGTCGCTGCAGCACGCCTACAGTGACATTATGTGAGAGCAGTTACTTGACAGATAGATGCTATAAACGAACTGGTGTGAATCCAACGTAAAGTTCAGGACTATATATAGTGGAGACATTAGAAACTAATTCTGTAACTACTGGAGATCCTATACTGTTAAGGTGGGGTTAGGTTTCGGTATACTTGTGGTTGAGATTATGGCCTACGTGTCTGGGAGCCCCAACTGAGGAGGTTCTCCAGGAGCCCTATATCCTAACATGTCGGCCTGAATCATGAGTACGATGTTGGCTTCAGCAGCTCTCAATTCTCCTAATCAAGGATATGAGTAACGTCATGAAAACATTGTTTACCCCTTACGAGCATACGCTCTTGACCCCAAGAGCCCTTGTTCTTCCCCTGCGAAGGCGACGAGTTCAACATTGGTATGGAACCGTATATCTTTCTGTGCGATGACACGGGCTATAGACAAAAGAGCAATTGTCCCTGATCCATCGTCATCGGCGCCTGGAGCTCGGGTCCTCCCAAATGAGCCGCGACTATCGTAGTGTGCGCTTAACAGCACAGTAGCATTTGTCTTCGTGAGGGAGGTGTATCGGCTATCGGGGGAATTGTTGAGAAACAGTGTTGGGTCAGAGAAGTAACGTCATACCATATGACATTGGGAGCGAAACCAACCAAAAATGGCTTCAGTTCGCAGGTTGCACCGGTGTCTTCGAATTTTTCTTTGAGCCAAGACGCAGCGGTTAAGGCACCCAGAGAGAATGAGTGCCTCGATACTATCCCCGACTTTTGGTCCTCTCCGGTGAGAAAACGAACATCATTTCTCATTTGTGGTACCGAGATATTGTTGACTACGGCAATAACAGGATTAAACTTGAGTCTGGACAAAACAGATTCAACGTGCTGTGTAGCTGACTTCTTCACCATTCGGTGTGTTATTGGGGATTGTGGCAGTAAGGTGGACTTCCAAAACCGGGGCAATAATGTATCGATGACTCTGCCGATGTTATGAGGAACAGACACTAGCGCTGCTGAATTGGTGCGATAGAGTAGCTCGTAGCTACTTGCCGATCTGGAGGTGCTTATCACATCCTGCGAAGAGTGATCACCGTTAGGAAATGACAATGACAAGTTTTCGAGAAACCCGTCAAACTCATTTGCAAATGAGTAACTCGGTGTCTTCAATGTTTCATCCACCGCTTCCTCCTCCAACCAAACAAGCTGTTGAATCTCATTAAGAGGTTTAGAGATTGAAGCGGATGGTGCCAAGGTCTCAGACGTCCAGGTATTCAGGCATTCGATGTCTGGAAGCAAGACGCTCAGTGTACGCGGGCCATCTTTGTAGTTTCCATAGAAGCAAGCGGACAAGCACGAGTTTTGTTGAAAAAGGAAGGGGCTGAAGGGTGTGAGTAGAATTGCAGTGGATATTACGGCCTTGGCCATCATTGTTCTTGTTATAGTTATCTCTCTGGTCACAGTCTGCACAGCCACCTTGAGGTCATTGAAGTTCGGTAACATGAGTTCTGCATGACGCTTGACTCCCGCCCGTTCTTTTTATGGTCTTGAATCCACGCTTCCTCTGACATATGGGTAAGCGTTGTCGTCTGAATCTGATGCTAGAAATCCTCTGATGTTCGATCACTCAAGAGACCGCCATTGGAAAGCAGCTAATCGACAAAATCTACGAGAAACGAAAGGCGGCGGCACTTGACCTAGAGAAGTAGATAACGTAATTCCTAGGTTTTTATGTTGGTCACTCATCGGGGTTGTATGAAGACAGATTCGAGAATGTCATACACAAGGAGACCAGCGGCGGATCAGTCAAATCATTGACCAACTGGTCGAGATGTTCAGCAATAACTCGAATCCGCTTCATATTCGGAATGGAGGACTCATAGGGCTCGCTGGAACGGCTATTGCATTGGGTGTGGATATTGCGCCGTATATGGAGAAGTTTGTCGGGCCCCTTCTTGATTGTTTTGTGGACCCCGAGAACAGGATTCGGTATTTTTCCGCGGAATGCCTATACAACATCGCCAAGGTATCAAAAGGAGAGGTACTGGTTTATTTTAATGATATCTTTGACGCCCTGAGTAAGGTGAGTAGCTTGGTATATTTCTTTGAGTCGTTGTGACGGAGCATCGGTGCAGCTTGCAGCAGATTCTGAGCTATCCGTCAAGAATGGTGCTGAGCTTTTGGACCGACTTCTCAAAGATATTGTTGCGGAGTCGGCTTCCGTTTATATCCCACTTTATCCGGAAACTGAAAAGGTTAGGGATGAACGAAAAGATCCTCGCGGTGTATTGGTGTCGTATCCCGATGGTATACCAGGGGAGAATTATCCAGGGGAGAGGAAGGCATTTTCCCTGGCACATTTTATTCCTCTACTCCGGGAACGCATTTACGTCGTGAGCCCCTTCACGCGCAGCTACCTAGTCTCATGGATCAATGTCCTCGATTCTGTACCCGAGCTTGAACTAATTTCATACCTGCCCGAGTTTTTTGATGGCCTATTGTGAGTACTTACTTTATTTAAATCTCTTACTTTACGTTAATTTCGCTTCAGGAAGTATCTTTCGGATCCAACTGAAGATGTTCGTGTTGCCACTGAAATCCTCCTTGCCGATTTTCTCCGGGAGATCAAGGACGTCAGCGTCGTTCGCCGCCAAATCGAGGAGCAAGCCAAATCACAAACTCCCGTAGAATCCACAAGACGTCTTGACGCCTCTCAAGAAAAGCTCCCAGAGCTTACTCTGGAAAACTCAGAGCATGCCGTGTTCATTGGTGAGAATGACGATCAGTCTAGTTATGACCATGAGAAGGAGGACCTTGTGTCGGACGTTGATGATCGGGATACTGGTGGTAAGTCTTGGAATAAATAAGCGGAGTCAAAACGATACTCATCTTGGACAGCCTGGATTCCTGGCCAAGGGGTTAAGATAGATTACGGTTCTGTGATCGAGATTCTAATACATCAACTTGATGGGGATCGTTCGTGACTTTCCTTCGTCTTCTGAATAGTCTTTCTGACAGTATCTTACTAGACGATGAAATCCAAGAGTCTACAGCTCTGAGATGGCTTGCTGAGTTTTTGAACTTTGCCCACGAAGTTATGGTACCTTTTACTCCTCGCTTTGTTCCCGCGATTTTGCCCAATCTTGCCCATCACGTTGCGATGATTCAATTGGCAGCCATACGAACAAACAAACTACTCTTTAATGTGATACAGAACCTACCTTCTCCGGCGGAACCTACTCCACGACCTGTATCTGAAAAACCAGCACCATCTCGAGCCCTCAAATCCCCAACACCGTCAGCTCCCAGTTCGAAACCATCGACGCTAGGGAAGGATTCGTCTAGGGAAGTTTCATCTCCTGAGTCAGCCCTAGAGTCTCCCACAGCCCAGACAATACCTCTTCAAAGGTCACGAGCTAGTGCTGCGGACATATCCATGACTCCAAGAGCGATACCTGGCTCCGATGTGGCACCGCCTGCATTACCCACTTCTCGACCACATTCTCCTGTATCTGTCACCAGCCAGACTGTCGGGCAGAACAACAATGCCCGTGACGTGCCTTATAGTCAACCAGAGGATGCAGATCTCTTTGATTATCAAGCTACCGTAAATCAGCTCACTATTCAATTCTTAAGCGAGTTCGAGGAGACACGAGTGGCCGCCCTGAAATGGTTGATTATGCTCCACCAAAAGGCCCCGAAGAAGGTTCGATCTTATGCATTTACTAGGAACAGGGTATACTTACTTCTTCGATCAGATTCTTGCTATGGACGATGGAACTTTTCCCGCATTGTTGAAAACGCTCTCAGATAGCTCAGAGGAAGTTAGTAGCGTGCATGTGCTCTATATGTTGGCTGTTTGTCCTAAACACCCTCTCAGGTTATCAAACATGACCTACAGCTTCTCGCACAAATTTCCTCCAGCTCGGAAGAGAATTATTTCAAGGCCTTTATGATGAACCTGCTAGAACTCTTTAGTACTGACCGGCGACTGTTGGAGACCAGGGGAAGTTTGATCATTCGCCAACTCTGCCTGAATCTTAACACAGAGAGGATATATCGAACTTTCGCGGAAATCTTGGAGAAGGAAGACGTGCGTATTTTGCCCCCGCGAATAAAGTCTTCTTATAAACATGCTACGTCCTCTGATCTATTCAGGACTTAGAATTCGCGAGCGTTATTGTCCAGAAGTTAAACATCATTTTAATAACATCTCCGGAACTTGCAGATTTCCGCAAGAGACTGAAGAGTCTTGAGACGCGGGTAAGCAGAGCTGCTCTTGATTCAGTCTTCGTCTCCAACATCTACCCTACAGCAAGACGGCCAGGCCCTATTTACAACCTTGTATCGCTCATGGTGTCACAATGCCGTCGCCGTCTTCTCACTCTGTCTTTTGGCGCAAGCCTATGAACATGCATCAAATCTCTTGTACATATTGTGAGTCTGAAAAATATATCTTGTTCAGAAGGCCTTCACAGAAATAAAAGCGCAGACTTGGAGATTACCGTACAAATGCTTGTTCAAGTTGACAAGCTTGTACAGTTGATTGAATCGCCCGTTTTTACATGTATTCATGTCTTTTGGATCACTCTTCATAGTCTTACTTCCCCGCTTTTTAGATATCCGCCTTCAATTACTGGAGCCTGAGAGATATCCACATCTCTTCAAGTGCCTGTATGGATTACTCATGCTCTTACCTCAAAGTTCGGCCTTCGTGTCACTCCGAAACCGCTTGAATGCCGTGAATTCGGCCGGTTTCCTGCAAATCGCCCCCAAATCGTAAAGTCGCTTTCTTCCCGAACAATCTCTGTCTCATAGGGAACCTTTTGATAGAACCTTGGGACCTTTATCGACAAGATCCAAGATTGGACGGGATGAGATAAAGTGGCAGGAACTTCTCTTGCACTTCCGGTCAATCCAAGCCAAGCACGAAAAGGCCCGACGACAGGCTTTGGGCGCAGACACTACACCCTATTCAGACATTTCTGATGCAGAGAGGAATAGCGATACCCCGGGGATAAATAGTACCGGGGGAGATCGGGTTGGACGGCCTATGTCGGTGGGTCGAGTGCCACTGCGCAGAAGGGTGACAGGTGAATTACCTCATCCTGGTGCCGCATCCACGTCTGGTAGGAGCGGGGCTTTATCGCCTTTGAACCCCAGAGCAAGGGTGCCTGGGCCGCTACAAGCCACAGCTGGCCCGACACCCCTGAATCCAGCTGCGGGGTCACAGCAAAAACAAAAACGAACAATAAGCTTGACTCGGAAATAAGGAGCCTTCAGACTGTAATCATGTGCTAGTTCATATCCTTCCTTTAGCACCTAACGGTCTTCATATACTTCGTCAATAATGGAAATGTAGCCAAGTGATGTCCTTAATGATATACATTTCGTATTACTTCCCTCGAAGCTACATTACAGGTGAGATGTATTAGAAACTAGGATGTTGCTCCGGATGGTCTGAATATCATCGTCCGAGAGGCTCAGATATTGCTTGACATACGTCTCTGCACCTCCGTACTTATCTTGTAGGAGATTCAGGAAAGAGGTCATCGTTTCGTGCCTAGGTGGCAGTTAGAATTGGAATTGAAAAGCTAATGATAAGTCAATATACCGGCATGTAAACATGTTGAGTGCAGCTTCATTGTTGGAAGCAAAAAGGGGCTCTTTAGATAAACGAGCCATGATCATTTCACGTGCCGGTTCACGGCCCACCCGGGTAAGGCTATAGTCATTAGCGATGGCGTCGTCGTCAACGCCGGCCAACTGCTCGTAATAATGAGAACAGCCCAATTGCACCCAAAATGCACTTCTACCTTGAGTAGGATTGCAGCTATAACCCCCGTACGATCCTTCCCTGCAGTACAATGAAATAGACACCCTTCGTTTGGATTATCCCTGATGTGCCGGAGGATGGTGCCAAACGAAGGACCTCCGTGATCTAAGATCTGAGAGTAGAGTTCCATAAAGGCCTATATTCGACTTCAAATATCGTACTTGTAAGTGAACTCAATGAAATACCTCTGTCTTCCCACTAGCATATAGTTGATACCGTCTATGAACATGATAGTATGGATGGGTCACTGTATAGATTCGGGAATGGCGATATCACGTACGTACTTCGCCATCATCTCCGGGCTATAATCTTCCGTTTGGAAGACTGGTGTTTGGTGAATCTCTACATTGCCGATATGAGGTAATGGTGAGTTATATTTGTGAATTTCGGTGTCCGATCTCAAATCGAAGACTTTGCGGATCCCCAAGGCTTTCATTTGAGCCTTTCCTAAGAGGAGATTGTGGTTTGTGCACCCGATGAGTAAACCAAAGTTGAACGCACCATCTTCTGTAATACTGGCTAGTTCTGCAGAACGATAGATAAACGCAGGCCTTGTGACCTTTCCTGGGAAGACTTCTGAGGGATACATTCCGAGATCCCTAACGTTTATAACGCCAGCTATCGTAACAAAAGGTGGGCGAGACAGAACATCTGCGACGTATGCAGGATCCAGAGGTTCAAGGTCATTCATGGAAGCTAGAGAAGAGGCTGTGAAGCGTGACGAGATGGCGTGCAGACGTCACATACACGAGACTACCTGCCCTAACGCGTGACGGTGACAACACGCATCTTAATTTTCTGCTCGTCGCGTCTTCGTCTTCATTTTCCCCAAGCCACCATGGATTTCGATGGATTGTCATCACCCCCTGCCATGCGATCTTCACTTCCTCCAAGCAGTGCACCAGATCCCTCCCAATCCACTAACCAGAGGCCCCCACGTCGCCCTATAGATGTATTAACTCTGGGTGACGACGATCCAGAAGAAGAGGGCAGAGAGGGAGGCACCGGTAGCAGGAAACGTAGAAAGCCAAGGGGCCAAGTCAATGGCGACGTTCCTCTGGTAAGGGATGCTGTTGGAGAGAGTGTTGCCGAAAGCTTCGAGACTTTCCTGAAAACGTGCGCCCTGGTTCTCTCCTAGCCCTTCGATCCTAAGGCCATATTGCAGATTCACTGAAGACATTGCCCTTGCTGCCACTCCTGGGTCCGATGGTGACTTCCCGGAAGTAGCTCCGGGTGAACTCGTCTATATCGAACAGATCCACACAATGCGGGAGTATGAACTGACTACTCTATATGTCGATTATGGACACCTCTTACAGAGGGATGATGTGCTTGCAGACGCTATTCAAAAACAGTATTATCGATTTCTGCCCTACTTACGCCGAGCTCTGCTAAACCTCGTTACCGAATTCGAACCCGAATACCTTAAAATTAACCCAACGGCGGCGACCACTGATTCTGCGAACCTTCAATCTCGCGAGTTCAATATAGCATTCTATCATCTTCCACTAGTATCCGGCATCCGGGACTTACGAACAGATAAGATTGGAACTCTTATGAGCATCAGTGGAACTGTAACACGGACAAGCGAGGTTCGACCCGAACTTCTCTTTGGCAGTTTCATTTGCGAAGTTTGTAACGGATTTGTAAACGACATTGAGCAACAGTTCAAATACACTGAAGTTGGTCTATGCCTCCTCATAAGTTGCCCTCACTTAACTTTGATTCTAACAGCCTGCCCTTTGCCCCAACCCCACTTGTGGAAACCGTACCTCATGGCAACTACAAATAGACTCCTCAAAATTTACGGATTGGCAAAAAGTACGAATACAGGAGAACCCCTCCGAAATCCCAACTGGGTCCATGCCTCGCTCTCTTGATGTCATTCTTCGATCCGAGCTGGTGGAGCGTGCCAAGGCAGGGGATAAATGTGTGTTCACAGGTACTTTCATCGTTGTGCCCGACGTTAGTCAACTCGGCCTACCTGGAGGAAACAAGGCCGAGCTTCAGAGAGAGGCAAATAAGGGTGCAGCCAACGCATCAATGGGAGGGGTCGGTGGTAATGGTGTCACTGGATTAAAGAGTCTCGGGGTAAGAGATCTATTATATAAGACGGCTTTTCTCGCGTGCATGGTGCATGATGTGGATGGGAGGGTAAGAAATTACAACACCTATCAAAATCTTATCGTATCTGAACTTTCTATATAGGGGGGGACAAACATCAGAGGTGAAGAAGAAATGGGTGAAGACAATGGTCAAGCATTCATCCAATCGCTCACGGAACCGGAATTCGATGAACTCAAGAGTATGATCGACTCGGACCACATCTATTCTCGCCTTGTGGAAAGCATCGCTCCTACAGTATATGGCCACGAGATTGTGAAAAAGGGCCTTTTACTTCAGCTCATGGGCGGTGTCCACAAACAAACGCCGGAAGGGATGCATCTCCGAGGTGATATCAATATATGTATTGTTGGTGACCCATCGACCTCGAAATCACAATTCTTGAAGTGAGTATTTTTTAATCGTTACCAGCTAGGCTCACATATTATCAGATATGTTTGTTCCTTTTTGCCTCGTGCAGTATATACATCTGGGAAGGCCTCCTCCGCAGCTGGTCTGACAGCAGCTGTTGTTAAAGATGAGGAAACGGGCGACTTTACCATCGAGGCCGGAGCATTAATGCTGGCGGACAATGGGATCTGTGCCATCGACGAATTCGACAAAATGGACATCTCCGACCAAGTTGCAATTCATGAAGCCATGGAACAACAGACTATCTCCATTGCCAAAGCTGGGATCCATGCAACTCTGAACGCTCGTACTTCCATTCTTGCCGCTGCGAATCCCGTCGGTGGAAGATATGACCGCAAGAAGACGCTTCGAGCAAATGTACAAATGAGCCCTCCGATTATGAGTCGCTTCGACCTATTTTTCGTGGTCCTGGACGAGTGCGACGAAAAAGTGGATATGAACATTGCAAAACATATCGTGAATGTGCACCGATTCCAAGATGACGCGATTAATCCAGAATTCAGTACCGAGACCTTACAGAGATACATCCGATATGCGAGGACCTTCAATCCCAAAGTATGTCATAACCAGTGCTGCCTCTAAGAATTTACCATTCATCTAACATTTTAAAGCTTACCCGAGAAGCTGCGGACGTTCTAGTGGAGAAATATCGAATATTGCGTCAAGATGATGCCACTGGCGCTGGGAAGAACTCGTATCGTATCACTGTGCGTCAATTGGAGAGCATGATCCGTCTAAGTGAAGCCATAGCACGAGCGAATTGTACTTCGGAGGTGACATACATCAGTTTGATTGTTGGTTTTAAGTGGCTAATCATCTTCGCCAAAGATCACTCCAGCCTTTGTCCGGGAGGCGTACACTTTACTGAGGCAATCCATCATACACGTGGAACAGGATGATATCGACTTCGACGAGGAAGAATTAGAGGGCGAACGTGGTGATGCACATCAACCTCAGACTAATGTAGATGATATGGATGATCAAGACATCCCTATGTCGGCTGAGGAAATGGAGGCAATGGATCAAATGGAGGAGAGTTCAACGCCTATCAATGTACGAATACATGCACCTCCAGCACCTCCAGCACAATCTTCGTCACGAGCAGGAAGTGCCGCTGTGGAAGCACCCCCAGCTCCTGCGGCGCCAAGAAGGCGCATGGTGATCACACACGACAAGTTCGTCCAGCTTCAAAACTTGATTGTCCTCCATATCACTGAAGTCGAACGCGAATTGGGACGTGGTGTTGATCGAGACGAATTGATCGACTGGTACCTTGAGACCAAGGAGTCTGAAATCCAAGATGTGGATGAGTTGGAGTATGAGAAGGACCTGATTACGAAGATGCTCAAGAAATTGGTGAAGGTAAGGCTAATCAAAATTCATGAATGACACAATGTTGACTTTTGTTATAGGATAATTACTTGATAGAAGCTAGGGGAGATGTGCAAGAATCCCTTCCTTCTATAGATGAGGAAAGCCAACAGTCATCTGCAGCTGTGGAGGGCGAAAACGTCCGTGTGTATTATATGGTTCATCCATCTGTGGATATAGAGGGATCATCTATGTCGTGAATCCTTTCTTTCTATTGTTCTTGTCCTGCTGTATATCTCTGCTGTGTGTATGTATAATGCGGTTAGATATAAACCATGATCGCGAAGATAAAGCTGCGATCAATCAATGATTGGCAAAGGTTAATGACGGTTCAGAATCCGAATTCGGCCTGTTGTTCACAAGTGCCGATGCTGTCACGTGTACTAATGAT
>CEMJ01393256.1:87071-123131 GCA_900068955.1 Clitocybe nebularis | reverse complement strand
CCCAAATGGTACGTGGATATTCTGCGCGCTAGCAGAACGCTAGATAGCAAGCTCGTAAAAAAACTCATATCCCTGCGTGTGCATCTATCCACTGCTAATATATTGTGGATCGAGGACTTCGTGGGAAAGGAGAAAGGGATGGATGCCCTTGGATCGCTGCTTTCTAGCCTCGTTGGCAAAGGTGGGAAGAGACGAGATTTAAATGAGGCAGAGTCGATTGTGCTGCTGGAAGTCATCAAATGCCTACGGGTACTCCTAAACACAGAGGTCAGCCCACATAGTAATCTCAAATCCGCTTAAGAGCATGTCTAACTTTACTCTCAGTCGGGCTTTAACCAAGTTCTTGCGTCTCCAACTACAATTACGCACATCGCATATTCATTACATGCATCCTCACTAAAACTGCGGACATTGTCCTCGGAACTTCTCGCAGCGATCTGTGTGCACTCTTTGAACGATGGCCACAAAGCTGTTCTTGCAGCAATGTCAGACTATCGCATTGCATACGGGGAATCTTTTCGGTTTGAAACGCTCATTGCATGCCTTCGTCCACTTGATCTTAACAACGACGAGGATGATAATATTTTCGTATACGGTAACGCGGAGGAAGGTGTCTGGGACGCACGTGCAGCATATATGGCCTTGATAAACGCAATAGCGAACTGCCCAGAGTCGTTGGAAGATCGCGTCCTTCTCCGCGAAGAATTCGGCAGAAGAGGCCTGAACGAAGTTATTGTCGTATGTAATATATATCATAGTTCTTTGCGCCTAGAACTAATAGTGCGTTTGCGTAGGCTTTGAGATATATTAAACCTCCAGATTTCTTGTTGACACAACTTGACGTGTATACGGAGGAGAAATTCGAGGATGAGGAAGACATGCATGAAGAGGCTCGTGCAATAATGACCCGAGGTGCCCTCCATGGGCATGAGTTACCACGTTCCAGTTCTGATATCGTTTTGGAAAACCTCATTCTACTAGCTAACCAACACAAGGGGTTATACCCTGTGATGGTCAATATCTTGAATCATTACAGTCAAATCTTACAGAGAGATGTGGGAATGTATGTAGTAACTACTAACCATCTTCATTCGCTAAACCGCGCCCCAGCCAGCTCAAAATTGATCTATTCACCATTCTCGACCGATTCGTAGAACAAGCAGGACTCCTCGACCATTTGTAAGCTTGGTGTCCTCATCTCCAGTTTCTACTTACGATCCACGACCTATCAGTGACGACAACTGGCATATCTTTCTCGGGCGTTTTGCATCATCCGTACAACACATTACAGGCCAGGAGGTTGAGGTCAAGACTGCATCTGTTGACGACTCAAATGGTGTTGTAGAACAAGAGCTGGAAGAACTACGGAGTAAAGTAGAAGAACTTAGTGAAGAAGTAAGGTAATTTTTTTCTTCCCGGTGGTACCCTTTAATAAATGCTGTTTCACACAGCGAGAAAAACTGCGGAATGAGCTCGAACAACAAATCGCGGAGATAAACACCCTGAAGTCTCTACCTCTAAGTATTCCAGTTCCCCATACAAAGACTCCCGGAAAAGGGGGCGCTGAGGTATCTAGTTCGTAATATTTATATTTCCCTTTTTTAATATGCCATTGCAGAACTTCCATGGACTGGTCCAGCGGCTTGTGCAGAAGGAGAAGCAAGTTCTACAGCTTCAGGCAGAGCTTGATCGTTTCAAGGCGCAAAATCCAAGCGAGGGACGAGATGACGTATGCCTCTTGTGTTTCTCAGATATCTCATCTAAATACTCGTTTTCTAGGACGAACGCGCGAAGAGGGAACGCGACAGATTGAAATGGAACACTCTTATGGATGAGATTGCAAAGCTTAAGATCAAGGTTTGTCGATTACTTATCCCAGGGTGTACAACACCTCACAAGTGTCAGAATGGAGAAGTCGAGACAGCTCTCGGTATCAAAGAAAAAGATATTGTTTATCTCAAACGCTCATTGGAATCCGTATATACTCGGTTTCTTTCAAGAGAAGAAGCCCGCGAGGAAGACCGCGGAGCTAGTCTTGATGCGGAACTCATTGCCACCCGAGCAATTGAGAGAATAACGCAGAAGGATGAACAAATAGCTTCACTTTCCTTAGAAGTAAACGACCTGAAAGCCAAACTAGCGGCCAAACCCATGTCTGAGAAAGAATTCAAAGCAAAATCTCCGCCGCCGCCGCCTCCAAATAAACAAAGGGGGATTCCAGCTACAAACCCTCTAAGTCCATCCAATCTTTCCCCCCTCCCTCTTGCGACTTCTCCACCTCCACCTCCACCACCACCTCCACCTCCGCCGCCGCCGCCTCTGCCTCTCATGCGTCGAATGTCCTCACCTGCACCCGGGGCCTCCCAGGACATATCTCCACTTCCCCCCACGCCGCCGCCGCCACCACCACCACCAGCTCTAATCTCTGTCTCTGGCTTACCACCTCCGCCACCGCCACCGCCGCCACCGCCACCTGGGATGGGTCCCCCTCCGCCGCCACCACCGCCGCCTCCCCCTAGCCACGGAGCACTGGCTCCGCCCCCTCCACCATCAGCCTTCAGGATGGGTAGAAAGCCGGAGATGACTAGGCCTACTAAACGATTGAAACCATTCTTTTGGAACAAGCTAACGACCCCTGCTGCGGCGCCTACCGTCTGGAATGATGTATCGTCCGAATTCAAATTCAACATGGAAGATTTAGAGGATACATTTGCTATCGACAACACAACGCCAACTCCTTCCCAAATTCTTATGAGCCCCACGAGAAAACAGAACGTCACGACCCTTCTAGACATTACGCGTGCGAATAACATCGGTATGGATCAATTGGTTATATGTCTATAAATACTAAGCTGGATCTGATTTCGTAGCTATAATGCTCTCGCGGATAAAGTTAGGGTTTCCCGAGATCAGGAAAGCACTGTTAGACCTTGATGACGATAAATTGTCGCTCGACGATCTAAAGGCTATTAGCAAACAACTGCCAACACCAGACGAGGTATGCCCAACCCTAATGGAGAAGATGTGTGTCTCATACACTACCCACAGGTTAGCCGAATGAAAGATTTCCAGAATGTTGGAAAACTGGCCAAGGCCGACCAATATTTCAGTCACGTAATTATATCACATAATTGTAATTTCCAACTGAGGTTCTGACACACTACAGATCATTACTATTCCACGCCTTCTAGAACGACTTGAGTGCATGTTGTATCGACGTAAACTTGACCTTGATATTGAAGAAATCCGACCAGAGCTCAACATATTACGGAACGCTTCTTTTGAGCTACGAACATCTTCCAAGTTCAAGAAGATTCTGCAGGTTGCCTACTATTCTCATATTGCTAAGCGGCGTACACCTGCTAACGATTGAAAATATAGGTCGTGCTTGCAGTCGGGAACGCCCTGAACGGCTCAAGTTTCAGGGGGGGTGCCCGTGGCTTCCAGCTGGACGCTTTACTCAAGGTGGGCATACAAAAGTCAGAGAAGTGCATAATATATATCTTGCTCTCAGATGAAGGAGACCAAGACCGCTCGGGGTGGTGCTGATTGCCCTACCCTGCTTCACTACCTCGCTCGGGTTCTGATGCGAATAGATCCATCTCTGGTCACGTTCATAGAAGAACTATCCAACTTGGAGCCCGCAGCTCGAGGTGTGTTTGGGAATCCGCCGGATATACTTGGTATCTGATACTTTGGGAATACTAGTCTCGGTACAAACGATCTCCCAATCTGTGAACGCTTTGGTGTCTGGGCTGGCTCAGGTCAGAGCCGAAATAGATTTATTAAAGAAGACCAGCTTGCCCGCGGATGATCTCTTTATTCGTGTCATGCAGGTAAGCCGACCCGTCCGTGGCTCCCTGGATGACATACTCATATGTTCTCCCCACCCAAGCCCTTCGTATCTCAGGTCGGTGTCAGCGTCGACGCGCTACATAATATGAGCAACGCTTTGGACGGAGAACTTAAGTCTTTATTGGAGTACTATGGCGAAAATCCCAATTCCCCAGACGCACCAAAGCCTGAAGACTTTTTTGGACTTATCGCATCGTTCTCCTTGGCTCTGCAGGTCCGTTTATCTCTACTCGCTCTAACCCTAACTGACTTGAAATTCTCAGAAATGTGCCATCGAACTCCACGATGCACAGGAGAAGGCTGATGCACTAGCGCCCAAAACTCCAGAGAAACCTGTAGTTATTGTCGAGGAAGCACCTACAGAACTCGTCAGTATTTTGGTCAACTTCGTAATACATGTTGCCGTCCTGACGTTTGCAAAACAGACCATCAAGGGAGCCTCCAATCCGAGTCCGCATTCACTTATGCCGCCACCCAACAGCTCGCAAGGGTATGCCGCTGGAAAGCGCTCCGTGGGGCGTGGCGAGTTCGAGCAGGCGATGCGCAGCATGCGGGAAGGGAAAAGGCGAGCTCGACTGACAAGGCCTTTGAGCAAAATCTTTTTGGATGGGGCCAGCGGCGGTGGACGACCTCAGAGCCGAATGTACGATTAGACCTCAAAGTGTGGTAAAAACGATCTCTTTTTCCTTGCCGGAATATATATACTCAACCTATACCAACAATTCTTGGGCGTTCCGAATGCATAGATTATAGTGGTTACAAGTGTGATCATGACAAGGACATGTCCTATGTATGTAGTGCAAGTCGAATGATATATATATACATGAGTTGTGGATGTGATCCTTGAGTCCTTGGGGTCATTCGTGTATGATACAGCCTAGAATATGGTTATGGTCCAGCCAAGAAAGCATGTGAAGAAGTGAAGAAGTGAGAAGTCATAACAAAGGGGAATATCACTTGTATGAAAGAAAACAGAGCATTAAACACAATGATTCTAGCCGTCTGTCTACTATCAGTTGACCCAATGGGCGACAGCTGGGGCAGGAGTCTGCGTCATGTGGATCGTTTGCCCGGGGTACTGTGCCGATACCGCACCCTGTTGTTGATACGGCATATACCCGTTAGGGTACACTGGCATACCAGGTTGACGAGATGCCGATGACTGTGGAGTATAGTATGTGTTGTGCTCAAGCCCACGTGCAGGGCCGTATGCCATAGTTGAGGCGTTGGCACTGGGAGAAGGATATATTACAGCGGCAATGGGTGCGGTGCTTGGTGGCGCGTCAGCACTCTGCACTTGATATATGACGGTACTGGGGCTTGAAGATGTGGAAAAGAGTGGGTGTTGCTGCTGCTGCTGCTGTGACTGGGTGTTGTACCATGAAATCACAGAGCGGCGAGACGACTTTGGTCGTTCCCTGCGCCTTGATCGCCCTTGGCCAGGGAAGTAGTCCACAGTCACGCGGTCAGCGACCCAAGGGAGCTTGTTGATGTCGTGGAAAAACTTCTGGACGCGTGACATGTATACTGAAATAGAGGAGATGGAACCATGTTGAGATTGACGTTTGGGGTAGTCCGGCCCAAGCTCGGGTGCATGGTTAACGGGGCTGGCGACCGACATGGGTGCAGGGAAAGTTTGCTGGTGGTGGTGATCAACTGCGGTAGAGTCTCCATCATGAGTGCCATAAGTCTCCACAGTTTGGTGAGCTGTTTCTGAGGACGTGGAGGGCGAACTATTGGGATGGCCAGTGGCCGGTGGGGGTAGCGGATTGGTGTGTGTAGCAGCGCTGTAATGGGCTGGCATCATATTTTGTCGCCCAGGAGACATTGGATGGAATCGCCGGGGTGGTGATGGGCTAACATATTGGTAAGGACTGTCCGTACCGGGACTATGGCCGGCCTCTGGATGATGTTGTCTTTGAGGAGACCCACCCCATCTAAATGCCCTTTTCATGCCTCCAATTAACCCCCCTACAAATTCCCCGTTATCTCCCTCGTGCGGTGTTGGTGTACGGCCTTGGCCTGGACTTATTCCCCCAGAGTCGAGGTACGGTACATTTGGATCAACGTTAAATGCATCACCATCAGTTCGATGAAGAGCTCCAGGAGGAGGGGGTACGAGAGCTTCTCCTGGGATAACTGGGGGTTCGTATGTATGCTGGATCGAAGGCTGATAACGACGATTACTATGAGGAGAAGCAATTGAAGATTCTGGGAATGCAGGCTGACGATGTGCTTGACCAGTGAAGTCGGCCATTATATCGAACGAGGAGAATCTAGGGCAGGATATTATAATGAGAATTAGTGGAGTATGGTGATGGTGGTTGGGACACGCCACATGAATGGAGGGCAGCGTGCTCTAAAGCAGAGTGTTTGGTCACAACCTGGTGTCCAAACAAATGAAAGGGAAGCAATTCTGGCGCCATCCATCCACCATTATAGTATGCTTTGAGCATCCTGCCCATCTAGTTTCCCCATGGCACAGATGAATCCTATCTCTTGGAGTCTACTTTTTCACGGGGCCAGTTTTCAACAAAATAGAAATATTATTCACTCGATTTGGCTGTGCTGTATAATTCAGATGTCGCCGCTCGCAGCTATCTTTCCCCTCGGGTCATCATGTTGTATCCCACTTGTCTACAATTTAAATCCCCTTCTGTCAGGACATTGCGTCTTTCACGTCCCAGTGTTCCTCTACCACTATCGGCCCTTTTCCAAAGCACAAAGCTGTCGGTTCCCCAAATTTCTGTTCTCTACATCTGAAAAGCACCCTGCGTTGAACCCACTGGCCTACCTCTCTCTTACCCTATGCGTCAAGATTTTCACCAAGGGGATTTGGGCTTCTGAATTCCCATGACCTTTGCGGCTGGGTGACCACCATGTTGCTCACGTTCATGCGGAAGCAGTAACACATGAACTCGGGAACTCACATAAAGGGGATAATACAACGAGCATGACATTGATGGTGCTTTCAAGGCACACTCTATTTGCTACAGGACTTGGTATCGACATGAACAGGCCTGTTCCGGACATTATTCGTTGATGGTCTTCAGCAATCTGTCATTGACTTTTGGCTTGGAAACGACGCTTAATAACAACCACCAAAACTTAACTAGATTGGGGCGTAAATAACAAGGATAGTACGATTGGCTTTCTCAAACCGGTTCATTGAAAGCAGAAGGTCGAATGTTGGTCGAATGATTTCGTTATCGACTTGTTGCCGACAGATACAAGACGGGTTAGATACTAATAGAAGTAGATCTACGGAGTGCGCATGTCTTAAAATCTCATCCATGTATCATATATCAGGCGTCGCGTTTTTGTCTATGGTCATTAACGTTAGGAGCTCGGCAAGATTTGTCCTGAATAACACGTGACCGTGATTTCTGAGTAACCTCCCAAATGTTTTATTCGTAGCCAACCCCTCCTTGAATGGACGAAGACAAATGGCCGGGAATATGTATCCAGAGGGTCACTGCAATGTCTTCATTGTTGAATCTAGCTGAGACAAAAATTCAATTGTTATAGAATCTCGACGTCACAGAGGCGGTCCACGCTTGAACTTGAAGATCGTCGTCTCAGTGGAAAGAGGGCTTGTCAGATAATAATTTGTCATTGACAATGATTAGCAAAATTATATAAATAGTAGCATAGATGGGTTTGTTTTCAAAGGAAGGGGACGTTCTTCATCTCACCAACCGCTAATAGATCCTCATCAAACGCTTCGTCCCCTACGTCTTCCTCATCCATTACACCTTCACCACCCTCGCCATCCTCACTTCCATTATCTCCATAATGTGGCTCATCATCATCGTCATCATCATCGTCCATTCCAAAGTGCATTTCGTCTAGTGTCCCAGGCATACTTGTCATACTCCTCCTCCGCTCCCTCCGCCGCCGCTTTCCATCTGGTCCAAGCCCCCCTTCTACGTCCGAGTCATCCGAGTCATACGAAGCCGACGAAGCCGTTGCTGGGCTTACACTTCGCCGGCTCCCATTCACCATCGATGATGTCTGTGAAAATCCAAGCGTATTGCTCAGCTTCTCGAACGAAGATATTTGCCGTAGATGTGAGCTCCTCGTATCATTATCAGATCCCTGGAACGCATCTCTCGGTGGGGACATTCGTAGAGTGTTTTGTCTGCTCCCAACAAGGCTGAAATTTCGCAGACGTGCTAATGCACTCCGATTTGATGTGTCTGATCGTGCACTGAGGGCGGGCGAGGGGGGTGAAAAGTCAGGAAGGGGGTAATCCTGCACAGGTGCTTTCCAGTAGTTGAAATCTGTAAACTCCGGCATCCACTTTCGATGAATTGGCGGGAACATCTGATCTACCAAGTCAGTCATATGAATATACCTGTTTTGAAACGACATCAACAAAATCCGGGACGTAGTGTTATAGAACGTACGAGGATTTGTAGCCCGCCAACTCCAACAGCTCCATCTTGACTTCACCCGACGAATCGATGGTAAAAATCCGTGCACTAGGCACATTAACACTCCGGTATGACAAGGCATCGGTTATACGATTCCCAAAGCCGGCGTAAAATGGGTTTCGCGAGGCCTCACCAAAAAGACGCTGGATGTCACGCAAGCATGCCATTTTGAACACTTCCGGCTTGCGCATGATAACCTCGCTAAGAGAATATATTATGATGTGGCTTGGTTGAAAGTCGTTTATGACTCACCGATGAAGCGAGGCCATCAGTCGGTCAGGACTCATGATAACAGGACCTTCCGGTAACTGGTAGTCGTTTTGTTTGATTCCTTTAAGGTAATCGCGCGTCGCGTCTGCCTGTCCAATCGCCCTAGATGTTAGATACATAATCTTGTATCCGTTTCGAGTTATGTCGGTATACAACTTTGCTACACCAAGATGTGTCCAGTCTCTTCCAATCATCGCAAAGACATGTCCCAGTCCGTCAGACCTAGGCACCAAGAATTGAGAACAGAAAAAATGAAGGAACGTTTCGGACGTACTTCGTAATTGTCCCATCGATATCCGATATTACAACGAGGTTTGTAGAGTCCCATTGGAAAATACGAGCGGTACATGCGATTACACCTGAAGTGGAGAGGGAGAAAGTAATGGTATTTGCTCCCGGTTTCAGATTGAGTGTTTTCTACGCGTCAGTTTTTTGTTTTGTTTTTGTTTCCTTGTTTGGACCTTTAAAATAGACGCACCAGCTGCTCTGAAGTCAAACGGAGTGTCTTGGCAAACTTTCGCTTCACAGGGGCTTCCGGGACAGGAGTAGCTTGGGAAGCATCCTTCACGGGTCCTTGAATAGGGGTCGAAGGAAAGGCAGGGGCTGATTCTGCTGCTGGTATTTCCCTCGTTGATTTCTTCTCCAGAGCCCTCGAGCTAGAGGGCGGATGTGTTCTGCCCTAGAAGCCAAGACAGTCAATAGATGCACATGACGATCTAGAAAGCTCTTACGTTTTGTAGAGGCGCTGATGAAGTCTCGCGAAGCCCTGGCCTCTCACTTTTGCTTGCTGGGGCGGGGGTGGAATCTTCCTCGTGTTCATCATTTCTTGTGCTGATATCCGTCTCATTTTTAGTGTTATTCCTCCTACTCGAACTCCACCATTGTACCCAAGAAGACGACGTAGGCTTTCCGGGCATTTTTTCCGGAGGTTCAGACTTTGACCGCATATGGTGCATCCGCTCATACCCTGGATCGTACCCATCAGGTGAAGACTGAGAAGGCGCCAATAGTGTATCGGCGGGTTCCGCGTCCGACACAGGAGAAGAAGGGCGAGATGGGATTCCATTATTCGAGTGTTGGCGGGTTGCATCGCGCCACATAACAAGAGCTTGCATAAGAGGCGACCCGTCATTGCGCGTGATATATCTGAAGGGTATCAGTCTCGTGTCATATAAGGAGGTTTTAGAACGCACTGATCATCAGCCCATCTTATAACAAGCATCGGGTCGTTGACAAGATCATCATCCGTCAGAAACCTGTGAAACTCAATTTTTCCCTGAGAGAACAGTCTTGCAGCCTCTACCTCGTCTCGTCCATTGAAGATGTTTGCTTTACCAATACCCCCATAGCGATTCTTCCTACCTCGTCTATTCATAGAACCATCCTCGTCTTCTGACCCCGACTCAGCGCTCTGCGACCCTACCGTATTTCCCCGCTCTGCATGGGGCACTAAACTCAACTCAAAATCGACCTTTCTTCCTTCAATTGAAAGAATGAACCGCGTAGGGTCGGCAGAGGTGGCAGTCAACTTTCCTCCCTTCCCAAACTCGAAAATGTCGCCTTGGTCCCCCGCTTCGCTGCGTTTTGCTTCATCTCCATCGCCATCACTTTCTCCAGCTGACTCTTCGTGATCTTCGTGGTCCTCAGGCATCTCCCTGAATTTCCTTTCTCGTTTTGGACTCCCCTCTAACTCTGGTGGTACGCTCCGGCTCCTGCCATGTCCGGTGTCAGTTTCTATCTTATCTTCATCGTATTCGTTTGGAATTTCCCCTGACATGTCCAGGTTTGCTTTCGCCTTGCCTTTACCTTTCCCCCACGATCTCCCGAGGCTTCCCTCTATTCTTCCTCCTTTTCCGAATGATGTTTTCATCGGTGAAGGTTGCGGAAATGCGCCCCACTCCCACGAATATTCCTGCACAGGTGTCAGGATAGATAATTTAGATGAGGAGGACGAAGGGTGTTGGTCGGGCGAGAATATCATTTCGTGTTGGTTGTCCTCCTCAGTATCTGGCGGTGGTTCTGATGTTGCACGAAATGCATGTTTGGATTCTAAGCTAGTTGATTGGGTGTGGGAGGGTTCACGAGCGGGAGATGGCGTTCTAGATCCTAAAGAATTGTTATCAATGCCTGCCATTCTGAAGATGGTGTTGGTAAGACATACTAGATTCGCTACTTGAAGGAAATCTATAACTTTCAGACTCCTTCAAGGTGCGATCTGACCTTTCACGACCATGTGCATGGTATCCGCCGCCATCCAGAGTGATATCTAATTATAGGGTGAGCTCAGCCAGGGACACTAATTTCATAGTACTGACCGTGATGATACTCAACTTCTGGCACGTATAAATTATTGCGTGCAATTTTAAGTGCTTCGTCCACACGTAGGTCCTGGGCCACCATCTCTGGCGTATGTGTGTCGTGATGATGGTTTGGTGTAGGAGGGGGCGAAGGAAGGGTCTGTGCAGGCTCTGCTATGGAGACGTGAGAGGGTTTTCGTGCAATAGAAGGACGAGAATGAGGCTGCTTCGGAGTGGCATTGGCATTCCCAGATCCCTCTTTGTCTTCGTTCGAAACGGGCGATGGGGGTGCATCGAGATCGAGAAATTCTGGCTCCTGGGGATTAAAGTCCTGCTTTTGTAGTTCTTCCCCATCCATCAGATGTACTTGATCTTGTTTTCCTGTTTGAATGTTCTGCTCTTCACTCGGATCTTGTTTTGTAGCAAGTTCGTTAGTTGGGGCACTTGCGTCCTTTGGAGGGGCTTCATCGGGACGAGTAGGATGCAGGATTGGGCTTGTAATCAAGTCTTCCGGTACATCTTCATCTGTTTCGAATACGAAAAAGGCTTCGCCCGCTTCTCCAATCTTCATACTGTATGGAATGGGATGTCCGTTGACGGATACATTCACCTGCGATCAGAGTTAAATTGATTAAGGTGCGCGGGGGTGGAGAGACATACCTTTTTCTCCCCTGGCCGCAAAACTTGCCATTTACCAAAGCGCACATGAAATGGCGAACAGACAAGCTCGGTGTCGCCGTTGTCCGTGGGCCGCTGAATGACGATGACGTCGATGGCACCGGTAAGAGTGGAGGGATTGATTGGAGGAAGATCCTTGTAGTACTGGTAGGGTGCGCTGATGGCGTTTACAGCGCCCCGAATGTAATTCATGATTTAGAGAAGAAAAGGAGGAAAATGGTGGACCGCCGTGCTCGAGGCAATACTTTCAACTACTTTGTTATGTTACCGTCGCACGTGTCTTCGTCACTTGGCATGTGATTCGCCGAGTCGTTCACGACTGCAGCCTCTCAAACGTTTCAACCGTTGCCCACAATGTGGATTGTGGATTGTAAAAGGGCTCCGACAGCTTGAATTGAGGCTATGATGCGGCTGCGGAGAATACGGATAACACATTGTCCGAACTCGGGCCCATGGGTGGTGCTTATAGAATATGTCACAAGAAAATTACACAGTTTGAGAATGCAGCGAGCCCGTTTCAAGTAGGATCCACGAGAGTTGTCGCGACGGATAGGGGTTAGTGGGACTTCGGACCCATGTCCTCCTGGCGATAAAAGAGAGGGCTCGATACGTACTCTCGCGGAGGGTTATGGAACAAGGCATCACAATAAGCATACGTCTAGTATTTATAAACAAGCTACTTTCGAGCAGTCCTATCTAGGAATTCTGGGTATTGCTCATCGACGCCTGGGATTCTCCGGTCTAAACCCATCGGCTACGAGGTCGGGACTGTCCTAATGATGAGGTGCGGCTTCATGGTCAAAAAGGGGACCCATGGTTGGCTGGTGATCATGTGTAAGCATTGTAAATGTAATGTGTATACGGAAAGGAATACACACGGGAGTATTGCGTTCCCTGGAACAGAACTGGTGATTAGAATTCGGATCCCAATCGCGCATGTTGTCAAACTTACCATTTTGTACCTCCGGGGAACATGGGGGCTAATGGGATAACCATTCCAGTGCTGTCGTTCGATATGAGGGCAGGGAACTCACAAATGTAAGGATCGGGGTGTTTTTTGTTGGCCAATTCAGCTTCTGCTTTTTCAAGAATGACCGCTAACGCTCGAGGGTCATGCACATTGCTTGAATAAAAATGGATAAAAGGTACTTATGGGCGAAGTAAGCCTCTTCAACGCACCGGTTCTGCTCAAACTCTGCCCTTATTTGCATGGCTTGTGCTCTCCAGAGGTCTCTTCTGACAGTCCAATCCAGCGCATTGGTAAGGTAACGTTTGTACAAGGATTTTACATATATTCTGTGCGCCGATGAGAATGTCGAAGCAGACATGGTGGGATGGAGGAAAGAGCCGGGGGGCAGAGATAGGAAACGAATTGAGAGACAATTTCGCAAGTCCCTGTGTCCCTCGTAAACATCCGACATTCCGCCTACCCTATCACGTAAGCCGTCAAAATTTTGTCTCCTCGGAACCGTGACACTCGTGTGCTGAATGAGTATAAGGTCATCCATGGATCCACACTCACGGCACTCTCAGTTCAACCAGAGAACTCCAAGATCTGGCCCGCAGTCTCCCAATCACAGGTTTGGCGACCTGATGACCCCATCCAGGACTCTTGATGGCTTTTCAAAACGTGCAACAACTCCTAGTAATAAGAAATTCACGCCACCATCGACCCTCATTCGTCGGCCCATCGCAACAAACTCGAGAATCAAAGGAAAGGAGAGCTTTCATAAGGACATGCACCTTGCATTCGTTCATAATGCACTACAACAGAAGATAAACGTAGGTAATCATCGCAGCTGTATCCCATCATCTCAAATAATCAAAAAACTCATCGCAGGGCATGAGCGACTCGTTCGATGACCTCGTAAATCAGTTCGACCCTAAATTGTCCATGAACCAAACTCAGTTACGTCTCTGGATATTGGCGCTTTCGCATGTAGTATCACGTCTTGAGCGTGTGCACTCGACTCTCGTGGATGCGATCGTTAATATGCCTTGGACAACACTCGATACGGCCACTGTTAAATCATATACTATTTTCATCGGAATGCTCCTCAGCGCACGACCTGAATATCTGTCACTGGTATTGGGCAAAATTGCCCAAGGGTTCACATATCGTGCGTATACATACACATCCTTCGCTGCTCTCATCTAATATACTATTCCAGAATCTGGGATCCAGGCGCTCAATGCAGGAATGCCTGAAAGTTCATCGAGCCCCTTGACCCGTAGGGTGATCTACGACCGATTGCATTATCTACTGCAGCATCTACTCTCTCTCATTCCTACCTTGTCATCTACGCTACAATCCGTGCTTGTACGCTACTTTCCCCACAAGCGACAAAACCAACTTGCACAGACCACTTACATCCGGAACCTGTTGCGAGTCTCCGTCTATTGCCCCGAACTCGCGGATAAGATACTGGCCACTATTATTGATCGAGCAATCCAAATAGATGTTTGTCGTCGTCTCTGAATGGCTGGTAGACACAGACTAACAACAGCTTTCGTAGGTCGAGATTCAAGTTGAGCTAGAAGAAATAGAGGAGGAAGCTCCCCCGGACCAAGACATATTTGAGATAGATCCATTTGATACAGTCGTTGGACAAGAAGGAGAGTCAGACACTGATAACGATGACGACGATGACGACGAAGATAATTTGAGTGACTTATCGTCAGATGCTGGGGATATGGACGACATAGCCCAACCTATTGAAATTCCGACAAATGTCAAGCACATTCAAGAAATGGTGAAGAAGTTGGACGCCATTTTAACCTTAATATTCGATCATTTCCATAGGACGCACACATTGATAATGACCTCGGGGACAGCTCAACCTCCTCCCTTACCTGACCTGCCTCCCCTACCTCCGCTTCATCCCCAAATACAAACACCTTTCTCGTCTCCACTTGAACTTGCCCCACCTTCGGACCTTACTTTCAACATTGCCCACCCATCACCGCCTCCCCCATCAGAAGCTGAAGTTAAGGATCGCAGGAAATCCTCTCTCCGTGTGCAGTTCAATACCCTTCTCTCCATATTCGACCGCACCATCCTCCGTACATTCAAATCACGCTACACTCAATTCCTTGTCTTCTGGTATACCTCCCTCGACCCTGAGTTTTCCGACATCTTCCAAGGCATGCTCGTTGATCGCGCGTTGTTCGGAGGCAATATAGACAACACGATACATAGTAGTACCCCCACTGTCACGCGTGCAGCTGCTGCATCTTATATCGGTAGTTTTGTGAGTCGTGCTACATTTGTAGATCGTGATGGAGCACGAAGAGTTGTTGGGGTACTCTGCGAATTTCTAAAGGTCCACCTTGAGGGTATTGAAGAGCTGCTCCGCGATGGCGCTCTCAACCTGGCAGGAGCGACACAGAATTCAGTATTCTATGCTGTAGCTCAGGCTGTCTTCCTAATTTTCTGCTTTCGGTGGAGAGATCTGTTGGAGGATGAGGATGGAGAGGATGAATCAGTTGTTGGGCATGTCGAAAAGGGTGGAAAAAAGTGGATGCCCCAACTAAGTATTTTGCAGAGGGTAATCACATCTGTTTTAAACCCGCTTCGGGTGAGTTTATCTTATATATCCGTATACGAAAGTCAGACATTAACACATCTTATCTAGGTATGCTCACCTAGTGTCGTCATGCAATTTGCTAGAGTTGCACAAGCCACCGATTTTATTTACTGCTACACCATATTGGAGTCTAACAAACGTTCAGAATATGGATCAAACAACGTAGAGGGGCGCGTTCGTTCGCCCGCAGTCTCTCAGCAAGGGCCTGGAATATATCCGGTGGTGCTCGGAGGAACCGCCAATATAGAGCTCAACACATTCTTCCCTTTCGATCCATGCCGTCTCCCTAGATCTAATGTATATATCGAAGGTGTATATCGTGAATGGTCTACTGTTGCCATTGGCGATGATGATGATGAAGATGATGATGAAGACGAGGAGGACGAGGACGAGGAAGGGGTTAACGAAGTTGACGAAAGGGAAAATTTGGGATCTAGCGGATATCTATCCATCCTCCGTCCAGACTCTGATAAGGATACAGCCGGACTTGGTGAATCGCTAGGCGCGATGAGTATAAGTCCAGCGCGACCCCCCGTTGGTATCCATATATCTACTATGGCTCTATAATACCATCCTATTCCATGAATTCGACATTGCTATTCCGACCGCTATTCTGTCGTGCTTTTTCGCTATCCTGCACATCCACTTTTCTATATATCCGATTCTATGTATATCCGCGTATAGTGTATATCCCTTTTGGAACCCGGACGCCTACCAATAAGCCGATATCGATCGCGTTGATCGAGCGAAACTGTCCAGACCCCTTACCCCGCCCATCCCATCCTACGCGCACCGTTCAGACATTAAGCTTTGAGAGCTGACCAGACCATGAAATACGTTTGGTTAGATGCTGACCCAGTGTGTTGCATAATGATTTTCTGGTGCAACCCTGAACTGACTAGGCTGTTAATAGGGACATGACGATGCGACTGCGATCATGCTCGCCATCCACTTTGAGAATATACACCTTCTTGGTGTGTCTACGGTATATACAATGCGCATGAGAAATCTCTCGTGCAACCCAATAAGTCCAATTTACAGACGCATGGGAATGCCGACAGTAATTGCACTGCCATAAACGCGGCTAGATGTCTCCTCGCGTTCGGGGCAAAACCTCACGTCCGAGTATATCCTGGTGTCTCTAAACCTCTAATTCTCCCCGCGAGACACGATGCAGAGATACATGGTCCCGATGGTCTGGGTGGTGTTGAAGGCCTTCCAGCCATTGATAATCCACAGGTTCTCGCATTATTTGCAAAGCATGAGGACGGGACCCCTATCAGAGCTCTCGAAGGCATGGCCAAAGCCATTAGAGACACTTGGGCAAAGGGATCTGGTCATCAGGTTTCCGTGGTCTCCACAGGACCAATGACAAACATTGCACTCTTTGTGAGTGTATATCCCGATTTGCTAGAAGCCGTGGAAGAATTCGTTTTCATGGGCGGAGGTGTCGGGATGGGAAACCGATCCTCCGTCGCTGAATATAACATATTGTGTGATCGTGAGTCCTGTATACCACTTGCGATAGGAACTATGGTAATAACGGTTATATTTATCCTTGTGCAGCTCATGCGGCTCAGATTGTTCTTGACGCCCCAGTCAAGAAAGCAATGATGCCGATAAATGTGACGCACACCGCCATTGTAACCAAGCGCATTCGTGCTCAGCTTCTGTCTCCAAACGCGCCTTCACTTACTGATGTTCTCCCGCCCCCTTCGACGAACCTGCGACATACCCTCTCGACCCTTCTTACCCATTTCGCGGACGCCTACGAAGCGACGTTTGGATTTAGAGATGGGCCGCCTCTCCATGATGCTCTCACAATTGCATATGTATCGCACCCAGAACTATTCAAGACGGTACGGAACCGTGTTGATATCGAGCTGAATGGGACACATTCGATAGGAGAGACAATTGTCGATATCTGGCAGTACCGATCTTGCGACGATACATGGGGCGCTGATGGAAAAAATTGCCTAGTCACACAATCCATCGATGCAAGTCCTCCATTCTACTCACGAACACCTGACTAATCTTCCCTGATTTTTTGTGGTACAGGTAGACCGATTCTTTGTTCTCTTCCTTGAGTGTGTCTCTCGATGTGATAGTGTGTCGCCACTGAATTCCGGGAATACCCTTTGAATGCGAGGGCTAGTGAATATCGGAGCATATCTTAGTAAACAATAACCATTCTCTTGCATTTGTGGTCACCAGAAGTTACATATACAAACTATAAATTACCTGCGCCCTTCACGAAGGCGTTAAGAGGTTTAACAGGGACAGGGTTAGAGACTGGCACGATCACATTCGGGCCGTTTTTCTGTGCTACCTTCGGTGGGTGGGCGTGTTTGCTTGGTTGCCATGTCGCCAGCCAAGTTTTCATCACTGCGAGGGCTTGGGTCTGCACGGCACCGACGGTCGAATCTACAACACCGGATGCTGCTCCCAAGTCGGAACAATGGAACCCATCACCCACTGCAATGGGTTGTTCGGGCGTACTCGGCACGAAGTGTTGTTCTGCAGAAACTGTAGCATCCTTCCAGGGGTCGCCTAGCAGTGCCGGTAAGATGAAATGAAAAGAAGTAATAAAAGCTCCTAGTGGACATACGCATTCCATTAGCGAAGAACAGTCGGTTGAGCCTTACATTCCAGCCTTTGAATACATTATTGGTGCGATTTATTTGGACTGTCGGTTTTGTCGGGAATGCCGCCGGGAACATCTGCTGACATTGCCTCTGAATGCGGGGGCTTGTTACTACTTTAAAAGAAAAATGATGCGGGTTTAGACGAACCAGGTCGTAATCAGGCTGCACGAGACGCGTGGCGATTGAAGGATGGCCGGCCGGTGCTCCTTCCTATGGACAGGGTCACATCAACTCGGTAGAAAGGGTAAGCGGCGGGCTTCTTTCAAACCTGGAGATAACCAACTTCATTGCATCTATGGTAGAAGCAATTATTATTAGGCGTGATGAGAACACGAGGGTATCTTACACTATCCAGAACCACGAACGCCAGGAATTGTTGATCGAAGTATCAGTCCAGTAGGGTAGCGTGACATCATACGTTCCTAAACAATCCCTAGTGAAGTGTGGAGGCATCAGCAACAGCTCTATGTGATATGTGATTGTGATTCTTACTCGGTACTAGCGGAACCACAGACTTTCCAATGATAAAGTCATTAGTATTGTTCTACCCGAGTCACGATCAGAAAGGACTCACGTCTTTGCAAATAGGTGTTCTTGAAGTAAGACCCCCAGACTGAGAGTGCGTGATCTAAGCCCCAGCCCGTAGCAGGAGCGACCTGCCCATTTTTGACTTCAAGAGTATCACAGAATTGGAAGAATTGAGCTCCTGGTCCAGATGTGGGCTGCAAAGATTGCCAGTCCCAGAGGTTGTTCCGGACTGTTATAGGGTATTTATAGTTGCGTCAAAAGTAGGCTGAAGTGTACGTACGAGAACCGGCAACATCATCCAAATGGGTCATATCGCCCATTCCGAATGTGTCTTTTATAGCTTGTATTGCCGTCGTATTCTTCCCACTAAAGACGCTGTCAACATGTGCGATGACTGCCTGGACGTCGGATGAACAGTTGGCAGGCATATGTTGACGGACAGGCTCGAAGTATCTCCAGAAGTTGCTAAGAACTTCATGTCAGTAAAGAGAAGCCTTACGGAGAAATTATACAGACAGAATGGCTTCTACGACACCTGAGGACGCATATCCAGCAAAGAAGACTCCTGGTTTACTAGATTTAAAATAGACCATCAGCTATTGGCGCACCGAAAAGCTACATGGTGGATGCTGACTTTACCATCGTCCAACTAGTAAGGGCACCTAAACAAGTTTAAGACCATGATTTGTGTTTTGAGTTTAATTGTTAAATTGATATACGTACCAGAATAACTTCCTCCAATAAGGATCCAAGGGGCCTTATCTGGCGTCACTTGATCACCCCCTGGCATGGGTAGGTTTACATTATTAGCAAAATAAACCAGATCGTCTACTGCCTGCTGGAGAGTGTGAAGTCGCAGGCTTTCTACGCTGAGGTCGGGGCGGGGATTGCTAAAGCCATAGAATCTATGTTCGATAACGATGGTACTCCCGTTCTGTTGTTGAGCTATTGCGGAGGTGTAAAGTTAAGGCACTCGTATGAGATATGTTGAGTCTACCAACCTATGAGGCCGTTGATTGTTCTGTTGGTGAGATAGGTGAAGTAGCCTGCGGAAGCTGTAAATAGAGTATATGATCGATGACGACATGTACTGACCATCTGCGTTCCCTTCACCAGGCGTCATGAGTATGATTGGGCCGCCTGCCAGAGTAACGTTATGTGTCAATGATAGGAAGTAAAAAATGAATGAAGTTAAAATTCTAACCAGGTTCATAATTCTCATAAGTATGCCAAAAGCGTTGCTTGAAGGTTCCAAGTGACGGATTGTTATGGTCAATGAGTTGATCGAAGAAGTAAGTGGTGTTGTATGGTGGAAGCTCCGTTCCGTTTCGACTTGTGACTGGAGCATCCGCGTTTATGGGGCTTACAAAGGGAATGCCTGGGGGGCGCATTACATTGGCATGAGGGCGGCCATCAGGAAGGATGGCGTAAACCGATTTAAGCGCAGGAGTGGCAAACAGGAGAGCTTTCCAAACAGTTATCCCAAGCATTGTGCCAGTAATTACCGACCCACAAGCTCGTGGTAGAAGATGGATATGCTTGAGGGGTTTGGAAGATCATGGATGCTCAGATTTATGGTGAATCGCTTGAGAAGCGTACGTATACATTCCACATGGCTGGACGACATGACATGCTCTGAGGTAGCACGAGTATTAACCGGAGATCAAAGAAGCACTAGAATCACCGCACGTACATAGGGTCCTCCCACTCTATAAGAAGCATTCTATCCCACGTTGGCCTTTGAAAATAGCGGGAGGCGTCATGGGTCTAGCTGTCCGGGTGTTGCACATAGGTCTTTGTTCTCGATGCACAAGACCATGAGCTCCACCCCAGAAGTGTGGACGAATATAGTATTGAATATGCGTGCTTCATGGGCGGCGTAATCAATGGATCTTTACAAATTGTATAGTACCGATTTTGAGCAATAGCGCTCATCTTGACACTATTGTGTTTTGTTGATGCCTGGTTTCGGTGATCCCGACTCAAGATGTGGGGCAGGTTTCTAGGCGACCTCTAAGAGCCTGGGTGTGGGGAGATGATTTGGAGGGCGGTAGGGTAGGATTGAGAGTGGTTTTTGTCCAAGGTCTGTCACTAGTTCTTTATTGCGGTAGTTTGTACAATATACTGTGCGGTTGTCGAGGAGAAACCATAGTATGCAGCCCATACGCGTCTAGTTGCACGCCACTTCTTTACTTTTTTCACGTGACACAGGGTTGGTGTCGCGTTGTAGGTCCATATATATTTTTCAACCAGGTACAAATAAAGGGCAAACAAATCCCATCCCTTCGATTTTGTTTCGACTTGCATCCGAGGCTCCCTTTTCGTTCTTACAGCGCTCTGCTGCTCCACGTTTTTTTACGTTCAACGAAGGCCTTACGCCGACACGCATCCACGCACTCAACGCTCCCTCAAGAATACACGAAATAGAACTTGAACACAATGATCCCTCTTATTCCAGCTCTCGCTCTCGCGTTTATTTCGTTCATATCTTCAGCTTTTGTTATCCTTCGCATTGTAATCCCTATTTTGCCCCCTCACCCCTTGAGCAGACGTGTTTCTCCAGTACGTGCCGGCCAGAACACTAACTTGGATACTACTAAATCATTCCCTGCAGGCTGAATTTGGTTTGCCCAATTTCCGGTCACTCTCACCCGCAGATAAAAGTCATATATGGCTTGCGAGCCTCGATCTTCTTGCACTGTCCATCTTCGTTTGGCAAACGATCAGTGAAGCCATGGGAGGCCCCTCCGACTTTGGAAATGCAGGAGATCCTGCGTCAGCTGTTAGACTTTGGTTTGTGATGACGATCAGGCAGACATGCCTGCTTATGGTTGCATCCATCACTCTCTTGCACGTTCGTATGGGTCGTTCGGTTTCATTCGGCGCCAGACATTGGATGCTTTGGGCACCGACTCTGTTGCTAGCTGTGACCTCTACTACGCTAGCAGGTGTCATTTCCGGCGCTGGTGTCCCCAGCTTATTCATCGGTGTTGTTGCTTATTCTTCCACTGTTGCCATCCTCAGCAGCGTCGCTTTTGGTTGTCTCATCGGTACTCTCGTTATCATCAAACGCAACCTTGCAGTCCTAAACGAGGAAGCTGAACCATGGCCTCCTGTCCGGATGATGGAAGAGAGACCCAGACCATCTTTTGCTACGGAAGAGATCGATGCGATACGTGATGGTGCTTCATGGATAACATCCAATGCCAGCTCCCGCCACAACTCCATCTCTGCGTGGTCGTTCTCGACTCATCACACCACGGTCGCATCATCTCACCATGGCCACGGATCTGGTCGCCCTCAAGCAAATACCCATAATTCCGTTCCTGCAAAGTCGTCCTTTTGGTTCGGATCTTCAACTCCTCAAGATGATGATGTCCCCCCTGTCCCACCTCTTCCATCTCGTTACGGCCCTGCATCCCCCACAGTCGAGGGGCTTAGCGATCCTGACCCATTCAGACGAGATGTCCCCTCTCCTCTCCCGGATCACCCTCGGGGGCGATTGGGATCCCAAACATCTTGGTTAACTTCTACGAATGGGTCCCAAACAACCCTCTCTGCTTGGAGCTATCCCACCAGCCACCACGAAGGCAGCATCAAGAATGCCAGTACAGTGGACTTGCATACTCCGCTCACTGCTGTGTCGCGTCCACTGACCCCCGCAATGGCGAATGCTCAAGTACTGGGCGGCTACGGATATGCTCCTGGGAGCCCTGAAGCAGAGAAGGGTCTTGCCGCACTGGCAGCACCTCCTGGAACTACTATCGACATATCTGTTTTCCGCTTAATTGGTTGGTTGATAATTATCTGGGTACCCGTTGTACGTGATTATCGATAAGTGTATCAGCTGGACCCCTTAACTCATCACTATTTTAGGGACTTGCATTTCCTTACTTGTTTATTGTTTTACAGAACACATCAGTATCTATGATCGTCTACGTTTGTCTCATTCTATCTGTCACGCTTTCCTCCCCGCTCTTGGCACTTAACATCTTGCTCCGTTCTCCGATTCCTATCCCATCTGGTCTCTTTGATGTCCGTGGTGATATCCCGACCAACGTGACTCGCGGCCCTTCCCCTGCAAGTACTGTTGGGCCCTACAAGTGGTCTCACGACTACAAGCGAAGTACAAGTGCGAGTGTTACCGTCGTAGAAGGTCGTCGCAGTGGCGATGTATGGCTTTCCAATGGTGACGCTGTTGATGGGAAGGGTAAACTGAGCCGTGCAATGGGCATGATGTCACCTTTACCCAAACTCTCCGTTTTGCCTCCTGAAGATGGTGCCGAAGATGGAGAGTTCACGCCCCCTCTACCCATTCAAAACGAAGATTCGTCCTTGGCTGTCATCAACGGCACACCTCACTCCGAAACTAGCGCCCAATTTGGCAGAATCCGTAAAGAATCGAAAGCAAGCTCACACCTCTCCGGCGGAGATGAGAGTATGGCCTTTGCTTCCCGAATCATGATAGCCCAGAGACACTATTCGGCCCTTGCCCAGACGGTCGTTGTTCCCGCAGGCTCGTCCCCCGAGAAAGGTGGAGTCGAAGGTACCAACCTTGCACTTGGATCCGCCACAGGTGCTACTACAGACAACGTCAATCGTCAATCGGCCCATCTCCGTTCACGATCAGTCTCATCAATCAGTGGTCCTCAAACGCCGACTACAGGGTCTTTCAACATCAGTCCCCCTCCCTCTTTCCCCCTACCACCTACTCCACCTAATGTCAGGGCAGCCCGCCTGGCCTCCCTCGCCCACAAGAAGTCATTCTCATCCGGCTTTTCTTTCGGCGCCGTTGACGACATGAACGAGATTGACGCCCTTACCGCTGGTGTATTGCCTCTTCTCGTACCTGGGTTGAACGTTGATGGTATGAAAATCAAGGAGGGAGATTGGACACCACCCGGCACCTTTAGCAAGAGTAAAGGCAAGAAACTTGCAAAGAAACTGAACGAGTTCGGTGAAGACTTCTCGTCACCTGAAATCCATTCTACACCAGCAAGGAGACGCCCCCGTGAACGAAAAGTGTCTGCACACAAGCGGAACCACCTCAGTTTGCCCAGGTAATAATTGTGCTCTGTCAAGTTGAACGCGAATTGACCAGCTTTGTTTTTTTTATTTAGCTTGGGTCTTGGAAAAGACGGTGTACATTCGCTGGCCAATTGGGGCGCAGAGATCAGAGGCGCCCTTGAACACAAAGTTGGCCAATATACCGCCACCCCCAATAATGTCGACTTTGGCCGCAGGAATACTGTATTTGGAGCCGAGTCCATACCCAACATGATCCCTCATCTCCATGTAGTTCATGAAGATGATGAGCTTCCTTCTACTCACAAGGAGGCCAAGGGATTGGGTCGCGCTATGTCTACCCGTTCCCTGGGTTTACGTGCCGAAGTCCCTCATGAGGTTGATACAGCTCGGTCATCCGTGGTATCCATGAACATGGTCCCACCCACATCCGCTGCTTCTACCGTAACATTGTTCGAGGAGTTTGAGGCTGGTTTGGAATCTGGCCCTCAAGCTGAAAGTACCCCCCACAACACAGTGACCCACAAAACATCTTCACGACAGGCCGCACCCCCCATGCCTGAAACAAACCGCCGCTCAAGTATCGTATATATTAAATCTGATGATCACGAAATTCACGTACCCACAAACCCCACCACGACAACTACCTCTACGATGTCCTCTTTCGCACAATGGTCTTCCCGAGCGGTTCGACCTCTTATACCCAAGGCCAGTAACCTGCAGCGCAAGATATCCAATGTAGATTCAGCCCTGTCTGGCACAAAGTCAGGATCCTCCAAAGGGGGCCTGCGTCAACTCTCACTTCTTCAGGACCGCGATGTCAACACTACTAGCCCTGCTACTAATGGGACACGTCCTTTGACTCTCGGGAAGAGGCAGAAGTCGAGAGCGGCCGTGCCTGTTCAGGATGAAAATGCAAATCCAGAATCTAGTTCTAGAAGCAAGAATCTGAAGCCGCTAAAGCTTGCCAGGTCTGAAACCAGCAAGATGCGAGCCGTCTTGCGGAGAGACGAAGTTTTACCAGACGTTGTTGTCCGTCCACCATCCACCACCGACCATACGGGTTTCGCCTACAGTTTTCGTGACTCACTCTGATTATACCCACAGAGACTTTTGAGTTCATATCCCCTTTACCTTCATGATCTTTATTGCTTTTTTGTTTTCAAACGTTTTGTCTGATATATTGTTATCGATCATCTCCCCGAAACTGCAACGACTCACCGTGTATTCCACTGGCATGTTCCTTGAACCCTCATCATATTACGTTTCGTCGTGTTATCTTCTGCTTTTGCATACTTCTACCTCGCATTGCACTTGATGTCGTCCTTGCTTTCCGTATCTTGATGTTATCACGCTTTAGCTCTCTCGCACCGGTTGCACATTACAGTCCATACCTACCTATGCTTCCAAAACCCTATGCCAAAACTTTTGCTAAAATCAATGAACATACGCATTTATTCCATATCGTCATCATCACACGCGCGTATCACATAAGTTGTTAGAGGTCTTGCATCACAACATTCTGGATCTTAGTCCTGATCTATCTCATCCAGTACGGCTTGTTTTTTGACATTCCCTTCTTTCGGGGCGTTCATCGTGATAGAGCGGTGAAATAATAGCTATTCAAGTAGGCCAAATAGGCTGATGACTGCAACAGGCGGAGGCCCCCCCTCACGCGCTTTGATCTGTCCACAATAAGCAATAACGTATTTGGATGGATGCCAGCTAACGGTGGGTGATGCGGCGAGGGCAGGAACACGATGCAATGGTACGCCAGTTTCCGTTGCACACTGACATTGTATTAGCAGGAGAACGAACGAATGAAAATGGCGATGAATGAGCGTACAATATCGATATATGTGCCAGCATTAGCAATCGCGAGGTATTCGCCATCGTGTGAGAAGCTAAGCGCGTTGATACTATGTCTGATAAACAGGTTAATCAGCAGTAGAAGTAAGAGAATAATATTATATAACGTACTCGCAAACTGTTATCGTTCGCGCACATATCCACTCGGTTAGATCGAACATGTTGACAATGGAATCATAACCTCCTGAAGCAAGATACCTATATGATTTGAGACAAAAAACAGGGATATGGTGATACTCTTTCCTTACCTTCCGCGTGGATCAAGTGCAACTGCAACACATCCTCCTACATGAGCTGCAGGACTTTCTCGTACAGTCAAGCTAGGGTAGTCCATGACGCGAAGTGTATGTTCAGAGTGGTGTGTAAGAATTACGCCATCGCCAACGTGATTGAACATAGCCGTTGATCCAGTCAACTTAACATTGCAGACCGTCAACGCAATGAGGATGGAAGAAGGAAAACAAAAGATTCACACGAACTGCGTCTCTTTCAGAAAGGTGCCATTGCTCTTTGGTCTCTTCACCCTCCTTCCCCAAGGTCATAAAGAACAGCTGGTGTCCTGCCGATGCGTACAAAAGGGCACGACCGTCGGGAGAGTAACTTGTTTGTACAGGTGATACTTTTAGTGAACATTGTTGTGTGTATCGACTTTCTGCAGAGATGTTAATGAGATAACGGAGAACATGGCGAAAACGTACGTCTGGCATCCCAAAATACAATTCTTCGGTCCTTTTGGCTTGAAGTGCAAAACAAATCAGGATGCGTTGGATTCCAAGACACATAATCAACATCGTCGGAATGACCACCAGAAAATACAGATGCCGTTCTGGTGTCCATCTAGCAGTAAATAAGTATCCCTGGCCACAGCTAGCACATTTGTTGACCTACAATCTTGTCGGGAGACCATACTCTCGTAACCTTATCAATCCCGACAGCTGCCAACTTCTTCCCGTCACAGTTCCATGCGACATGGGTCATAGATTGGGGACTGGGCATACGGTAATCACGCGGTTTGAACGCCGAGAAGGTTGGCGGCTAGATGGGGGAATCCATAAGAATCGCCGCAGAAGTATGCGCGGATGAGTTTGTTTCCTACATGGACTCCCCGGGCCGTAAATGTCATGTGAAGAGGGGGAGAGGGAGGTCGCTGTGGGGGAGAAATTTCCTCTGTCTCATCTTTGGTTGGAACTGGAGTATTTGACATCAAATATGAATTGTAACTTTATAATGTTACCTTAAGCATTCAAGCAGACGTTCAACTTTTCAGGATGCAGGCTGTAGCCTCCCATTCATAACATTCGTAAACAACACTAGTACCATTTACCAGTTTTTGGTTAATTTACAGCTTTGCAGGTTTACTAGGCTTGGACGTAAGTTCATAAAGCCAGGTAGCTACTCGCTCCGTAATATCTTCACTTGCTTCTGCCAAAACCCAGTGACCTCTACCCTCGAGCGCGACATCTTGCAATCTACGAATGAATTTTCGGGATTTGCTGATCAAGAAGGGGGTACAGGTGGCATCTCGTGTTCCCCACATGAATAGGACGGGAAGGTTGGGGGAAAGCTCGGAAGTGAGCTCAGCAGCTGACAATACGTTCAAAATATTTAGCTGTGAACGCGGTACATAAGATTACCTAGTTCTTCATCATGCCTAAACTTGGTTGTACGATAGTAGTTGAGAGGCCCGTTCATTTTGCCATCACTGAACTGAGTATAGTAATACTGGAACTCCTGAAGGCCAAGGCATGAATGTAGATGACCTACGAAAGGGGGAATCTTACTGTGTCATTCAGGACAGAAGATCCAACAGCCTCGGCTTTGGGAAGTTGAAGGAGATTCCTAAGTGATCCTGATCTTGTGAAATCTATATGGGATTCAGGTGACCTGAATACAAGCTCAAGGAACCTGTGAAGCTAAGTGTTTATTTAACGAGGGAAAAGTCTACGGGATCATAAAGTCTAACATACATTTCCTTCGACCTCCAGCGTGGACGCCTGGTCTGAAAAATAAACCTGGTACCCCAAGTTCGGGGCAAGTTTAGCTACTCGTTCAATGGGTATATACACAGGAGATGGAGGTGTGTACGGGACGCTCATCCTAAGTGTTTGATAAAACGTTCGAGCTTGTCCAATAGGTCTATTTTCAAATCCACGCACATGATCAAGGCCAAAAGTCTTTCCGGATGCCAGAGAGCAAAGCGACCGACGGTGAATGCTCCCCAGTCATGTCCAACAAGTACCTATTATTAGGTTTCAAAACTCAGCATTATTTAGTTTACCACAATACCAACTGCTTTTCGGATACCGAGAAGATCCAAGAGGGCTGCAAGGTCAGCACAAAGTTTCTTGGTCGAGTATTCCGACGCCTCTGCGGGTTTGTCTGTTCCGCCATAACCGAGCATATCTGGGACTATTACACGGGAACCTTTGCGGACCCAGGGTCCGATTTGGTAGCGCCAGCCATACCTATGGACAGTGAATTTGTACCAAACATAATGAGAGTCTGATGTCTCGAGTACCAAAGGTCGGGGAATCCGTGAACACAAAGCAGGGTTGGTGTCCGTTTGGGGTCATAGTCACTGGGTAGTTGATCCACCTGATTTAACTCAATGAATTACCGGACGGGGAAAAAGCCCGAGAGATTTACAAAGTGGTAGGTACGTCCTGTGGAGAGCCTTTCTGTCCGGTGGTTGAAGCTGTCCGGATTGAGGGGGTCCATTTGAAGCTGTGTGGTCGGGAACAGCAGGTAGCCGGGGTTGAACCAGGTGTTCGGAGTTTGAATATTTTCGGAGAGTTACGAAGCTTTCTTTCTTACAACCTCGGTGCCGCTCAACCTCGCCGCAACGTCCATAAAGGCCTCAACGCCACATAACTCATCCCTTTCTTTTCCAATTATTCAGCACAATACCCACACACAACACAAACCTGTCATTTTTTCCTGTTTTCCAATTCAATTCATCCCTCTTTACTTTCACAAACCCACTTGCGATCACTCCAACCATCAAGTAAGGTCCGCTCCACGTTTTCATTCAAGAAAACTATCTCTCAACTTCACCCTCTCAATCACAGTCGTCGATATGCCCGCACCCGTAACCTCATCTTCGTCGGCCCGTACAGCCAACAAAACTGTCACGCTTAAGCCACGCAGCCAGGCGCAGGTTAAGAAAACAAGGATAGTCAGGCGTCGAGGCAGAGCAAACGATGGCATCGGGAGCGATGACGAAATTGAACGAGAGGTGGCGACAGATTCAGAATCAGAAGATGACCTGTCGTCACTCGAGTCTGACTCGGACTCCGATACCGAACCCCCGTCGGAAGATGTCGTCCTCAATGGTCACTCCCATGCTTTCACGCCCAGCACAAGTCAAAGTCCAGGCGACAGAGGCACCGTCGATAAGGACTCAGCTTCGCATTCGATCCCTGCACCTTTCTTCACTCCAGCTGGTAATTGGTCAGAGATGGTTACCGACGAAAATACCAACGGACCTGCGGAGCTTCCTGTCATCGAATTTGCAGATTTTGATGGCCAAGATGTACCACCCTCTGGCCCTCGCTCACGCAAAACGAAGAAACATATCAAAAGTGCACGACCTGCCCCGGAAACTCAGAACTTACCCCTTCAAGAAGACCTAAGAACTGAGCCAGAACAAGCTGAGCCCATCGCCTCGTCATCCCGGCGTTCTCCTAGCCCATCCTCTTTTAGACGGCCTGCTGGTCAAACAGCACGTCAGGCTTACCAGCAGCGTCTTGACAGTGACCCCTCCTACGTTCCCACTGTGGGTGGCTTCTGGGGTCATGATGATCGTCTCCTCGATAAGGATCTTCGAAGTCTCAGTGGCTGGTGGAGGGGTCGTTGGCAGGGTCGTGGTCGTGGAGGAGGTTTCGTACGAGGAAGAGGGCGTGGTGGATACTTTTTGCCCCCGGCATCCAGTCCTAGCCAAGATGTAGATGGACAAAACGGCGAACCTGAAAGTACTGAAACTGTTCCCCCGATCGATCGAGCGTGGACTCATGACGGATTCGAGGAGATGAAACGGAGAGAGGAACAACGTCGAGCGGCGACTCAGCAAGCACAACCCCAGCGTCAGACCACACAGGCAACACGTGGGACCAATACTTTCCGTGGTAACAGAGGCTTTGCTCCAAGTCGTGAGGGCAGGGGTGGTTATACTGGTGGAGGGTTCGTAGCCTCCCCAACGAGGTCCCGCGTCAATTCTCCTTTCAGCAACAGAAGACGGATTTGGTATGCGATGAAACCCGAGCTTATGTGGACTAAACAGCATGAAGCCTTCCTTCACTTTGACCCGGCTCTAAAACCACGCCAAGGCCAAGGTCCTGGCTTTAGGGTAAAGGTACCTGGTGCTGACAAGGCACAGATCGTCAGAGGACCCCTAAAACCATATTCTTTCTCCAACGTCCCGAACGTAACACCCACAACAAACGTCATCGACCCCGATCTCGAAGGCAGAGCATATGCTGTTCGCCTGCCCAAGCGGGTCGGGAAGGAGAAGCAGGTTGAAGTTCCATCAGTGGAAACGTCAATTGAGGAAGTCTTTACCGTCAGGCCACAACTAGTCGAAAGCAAACCTATACCTCTTCCCGTTTCAGCCCCAACTATCAACGGAACCGCCTCTTATCCTTCACGTCATGCCCCCCCTCATCAACCCGGCTCATCCTTGTCAACTGGCCCACCATCCCGCTCTCAGTCTGAATCTTCCATAAAGTCTCAACTAGAACAGTTTTCTCCTAAGCCCCAAATCTCCGACCCAGCACGACGGGCCAAAACAGAAGAAGCTGTTCTAAAGAATCCACTACCTGAGACGCCTGCTGTTAGTCAACAGCCGGACTTGCTTGAGGGTGATCACCGCCCTCCCCTTCCCGCTCTACAAACTGTGTTTACCCCTCCTCCTCCACCCATATCTCAGCCTTCCCCTGCCTACGGCTCGCCGTACCCCTACGCACCACCCCTCCCACCTGGAATTGCTATGAACCAACACGGCATGCCGTACGAACTCGCCACTGGACGTCCAGTTTACCTCCAACCCCCTCCCATGTACAATCCTCGCCCTATTATGCACTCTCACATGGCACCGCCCGGTATGCCGTTTGTACCTGGCCACATGCACCATCATTCTGTTGTTTCTCCCGACTTCGTTGCACACTCCAATTCTCATACCCCTCCCATGAATGGATTTATTGATCCTGCCACTGGCACACCAATATTCTCTTTCCCGCGTCAAACTTCGCGTATTGAAATACGTGCGCCCTCTGACGGCTCTGAGGTCAAGTCACCCCCGAAATCCTCAGCAAACCGATCCTCAGGGCTACGTACAACAGCACCGACCTTTGAACCGTCGCGGTCCGCGGATAGGTCAATGAATGGGTATTTCCCTTCCACGGCAGGACCAGCGGAGACGGGTTCTCTCCCGCTGTACATGCCCATGGATGGCGCGGAAGGAAGTGGCCCTGGTGACGACGGCCACGGAAGCCCACAACATCTGGTTGACCCCACCATGTTGACTTACCCCCATTATCAGCAACCACAGTACTACTATCCCGAAGCATACGGATATCCACAGTATATGGACATGACGCAGGCACAGTACGAGATGTACCCTGCGGACACTCTTCCGCCCCAGGGAACCGTCTACTATTAATTATCCCGTTCTTGATGTCTCTTAGCCTCTCTTGCATTTTTCTGTTGGTTAACTCGGTACATTTTTATATACTCATGATTACGACCTCATATTGCCTCACTACTACATACTTTGCAGCGGTTTCGCTGTTCACTCGCTCTGTCACTGGCCCCCCGTTTGGTCCCCGCTTTTATTCGCAATTATTCAACTGGTACATTTGCACTACTAAACACATATATAGGCTCTTTGAATGTAGTATGGCTGATTGGTTTTTTTTGTTCCCCCCCACCCCGTTCCTCTCAATACCTACCTTACTCCTAGCGGCTAGTGGCCGGAATGTCTTTCGAACTTGTGGCTATACTTAAATTTTCAATAAAAGACTTCAGATACTCGGACTTGGCAGAAGATACGTGGTTGTGATGATGTGGCGCCGGCATGCCGGATAAATCATCGACATTAAGTATTGGATTAGAAGATCAAAGCTGATCAAAAATCGTTGACCCATCAGATTCGTTCACGAGGATGGCCTTACTAACTGAACATGACACGCCACAGGATTTGAGGACTCCCACATAGGCTGATTTGTGTGTTGTACTACTTGCCCACAACCGCCGACGCCCGCCGACACTGTGCGAACTCTGAGGGGCCCGGATGCCGATAATAGATTACGAAGCGCGGTGAGTATACTATAACTTGACTCCTTGGGCGATGAGCACTCCGTGAACGGTCCTCACAAGCCTGCGTGCGTGTAACCAAAATTGACTCAGCATAAAGGCCGCCGAACTAATCTAAAGATGCTTATCATATAACCCCAACCATATGGGCGATGTAACCAAGATTATTGTGCAGTATAAATTTAATTCATTGGAGCGATGATACAGTTTCATTGGCAGATAACATGCGGACGAATGGGGTTGATGCGGTGGCTGCTCTTGAAGCATCCGAACCCGGACTCAAGACTTCCTTACTCCGATGGGCTAACCTTGGTCGATGGGCTAACCTTGGTCGATGGGCCAATGAGAGAGGTGGGATCTGGGCGGGGTTAGAACCATAGTTCCGGCGCGCCGGCGGCAACAAGCGACGTATCGAGCAGACTTTTCAGATGATTATGCCTTTGTTGTGAACCATACTGGGACTATCTTCTAACTCCACGACTCCTATCGATATATACATCGAATAGTTGCCGGAGAGAACGGGTTATAGAATTATTAGTAAACTTTTTCATTTTGAATCAAGGGGTTTGAAGAGTTCAAGAACGACACCATGCGTCGTTTCCCCACGAGTTTACACGCCTTTAGATCTGCCAAGAATGTTGGGCCTCGTTGAATATGTGTTGCCGTAGCGAATTACGACCAGCTGAGCCCTAGAAAAACCAACGTGTTCTCAACGTGTTAATCGAGTACATACGATGTACCTACTGTCTTGTCTGTCGCTCGAGTCCTCTCGGCGTCCCAAATTACCATGTCATACTTCAGAAACCGAAACACTGGGTGACGACCTCTAATAATAACGGAATGTTTGAAGGACTAATGCGCAGAACCAAATAGGTACAGAGTATCCGGTCGGGATATGCTTTCCTACGGTTACAAATACGGTGAACCTTGGGCAGAGGATCGAAGGGCCTTAGAGCGAGCATTTCGCAATGAGGACAGGAGGCAAAGAGACATGGGTTTTTGGACAGGCCGCTCTGGACTAGAGAGAAGCACGCAAAGCTCTTGCGACTCGGACGGTGATTACCGGGACGGCGGCCATACCGAAAACGCCCTTGAACTCGAAGTGGTACGAGTCGGGGACATTAATAGCAGACCCCATGCCCAGCGTTATTCCGACGCTACCCCGGGTGCCGAAGACCGCGCGTCTGGCTTCAGTGAGGGTTACCGCCGTACCGCATCAGCTGGGAGTCGTGAGACGGATGTCGGCAGCGTGCGCGATCCTTTGGAATGGGATCATGTTGGGCATTCCCGACGAATGTCCCCGCGTATCGCATATTCGCCGCCACGTCAGGGCACTAGCTGGCATTCAGGGCCTCCTTATGGACATAACTATCGTCATGATCAGCATGATCGACATAGCTCGCCGCAACATACGCTAAACCGGGAAAAGGTCCACGGGATCGGATCACTGGGCTTAGACAAATATTCGACGCAGACGGGAGTGGAAAGATACGGGGATCATAGGGAGCACGGATCATACGGGGATGCGAGGTCCTCTGCTGCCACTCAAGGGACTTACTACTCGGGGAGCCACTCTACGGAGTCGTCAGATTATGAATGCGACTCAGTATCGAGGTCCTCGGACTATTCGTACAATGCGAGCACGGACATCAACGTGGGGTCGCTATATTTAAATTCAGAGGCGGGAACATATTTTAGTGATGACTCAGAAGAGGCGGCGTACTTGAGTGAGGGTAGCTCTGGTTACGAGACGTCCTCGGATGGAAGGAGCTGGAGTGAAGACGAGACGGAGTTTTCTGCTGACATTGATGATGACGGATCATATGATGACTACAATTCTGATTGAAATGGTCAGGTAGCACGATGTGCTTGGGACGAAGCAGGGAAGGTCGGGAGCTGCCGGGGTTCGTGGTGGACAGAAATTTGACACGATATCGGGAATGGACGGCGGGGAGGAGGAGCTGGGTTGGTATTTAGTATCACAGCGAGGGATCACAGCCAGGGATTAGGAGGAGGTAGTAGTAGTCTGTATTAGTATGGCTGGGTTTGTAAGGCGGAAGCCGAGAAGCCGGAGAGAACAATGAAGTGAGGCCATTTTGTCTTGGTTTGAACTTTGAACCCTTCGACTGTCATCTCCGTCTTCCGTTTTTTGACTCAGCCGTTCCCTGATCATGCCCGGCTTTTATCCCTCCAGGTCGGTTCTTCCTCTAACCTCCATCTTCCTCCCTAAAATGCCAGGTTATAATAGGTCGGCCTCACTGGTCATCACCATTTTTGGTGCAGTAACAAATTTCGCCCTCGCCATCCAAGTTCTAGCTGCGTGGCGTTCCCTTAGATGGGAGCCAGAGAGCGAATGGGAGGCTTCGGGCGATAACTGGAGGGTAGATGGTGTCAAGGTCATCTGGGGCCTATTGTCGGCTTACTTTGCCTCCGCCGCAACAGTTTGCACCATAGGCTTTGCGGGCATTATCAAGGTCTGGCTTTTCTTGTGTACTATATGCGCAATCCCTTACATCCTCTCCTTAACAGAATAAACCTTCCTTTGTACGCTTCTACCGCGACTACTCCATCGCCGATTTCTCTTTCTGCACTTTTTTCACTGCCATCACCACTTATGCTGCCTTCCATACAGCAGCACGAGCGGGTGTCTGCGAGGAGCTCTCTCACCATCCAGAGCTTATGCGTGACATGTTGGAGATGGGCCTCAATCTCGAGAACTGTGAGCGGTGGTTAGAACGTGCTGTCCTTGTATTTGTCGCCATAATGGTCATCATAATCGTGATCAGGGTATGTCTCATATATATCAATTCATTGTTCACGAGACTAATGAAACACACTTAGCTTCATTTCTTACTCGCAGTATCCAATTTCTACTCTCAACTCGCAAGGAGCCAATACTCCGCCAATCACTCGCGATCCCACTCTCGTTCCCGCCATCAAGATTTCAATACTCTTCACAAGATATACCTTCTTCCCTCCTCATCTCATCAGCCTTCACATGTTGGCAGTGATGTTGAGCTTGTATATGCTCCTATCCCATTCAGCTCTCTGCCCAAAGGCCTTAGAGACAGCGCCACCGAGGCTTGGGTGTCGCGCAGCAGCCCAAGATCCGAAGTAACAAGGCACTCTAGGACATTATCAGACTCCTCGCGTTCAAACTCATGCGAGACGCAACATCAACAAGATGAACTGCGGTCGCATAGACATCATCGCCGTCATAGTCACAGCCATTCACAACGACACCGTTCACGGTCATCATCAGCGACACGAACTGGCCTCATACGTCTACCTATCTGTCCAGATGAAGGTCTACTACCGTCTTATGATGTAAAGGCTTAAGTTCCCCTTCCCCCCTTTCTTTTTTGTTATAGGGGCATTGTACATCATAATTCTCATTCTCGCCCTTTTGTGTCTACTACCTCTTCTTTCATTCTGGCTTTTCCCAATACATGTGTCACGAACCATCCCATTTTCTCATCCTCACAAATTTCTCCCCTTGAGTTGACATTTCATGGATTAGCTTGCTCAAATAGACCCGCGGCTTATTTATTCCCAGGCGTCTCCTCTTTTTTTTTCATCCAACCTTAGTTTCCTCGGTATTTTTGTGGACTTGCCACCGCATACCCATCTCACACTCTTTCCTTTCCCCTCTGCGCCCCTCTTCCTCCACTCCACTCTCCACGCAATTTCTCGTAGCTACCGTGTTGTACCCCCCTCCATACATTTGTCACGACCAATTTTCGTAACAAATATACACTCATGACCACACAATTCATCAGCGCCCAGCCTTCATGTCATGTCATGTCATTAATTTGCCAATTCTGCAAAACCTTTAGCCTTGTCTCCGCTCGCGCGTCCTGGCGGCGAAAAACAAATACCTTGATATGTCAATGGGAGTGACATAATGCCGCCCCCTTGTTTTCAAATATTGCTCCTGCATATATTACTGCATGATATCGAACAATAGCTGTTCATTCCAGACAGGTGTTCATTCATCGAGTTTCGAGCCCAAGTCATCAGTAAATTTAGCTTTGTAACTGCACGTTTGGGCTAAAAGATCTCTCAAAACAGCCTTCAAACCAGCTTTGGAATAGCTAGCATCAACTATCTGTTATTATCAGTTCAGAGAACGTGCAAAGCGAGTGTGAATGGATCGAGACTACGCACATCGTTGTTTTGGTCAGTAGACACCATATTCCTATTTATATAGCCAGTCTGGGTCCTGGAATTTTAGAGGCTGTCAGTTTAACTTCCTGGACGACCACTCTGACAGAAAGTTTCCTCTTGTGTTTTGACCAACATCTGTCGTCTCAGATATGGTTATTCCATCATGTATAAAAATGCACTACATAGCACTATAAAAAACAAAAAAACGTCGGGGTGGGTTATAGAAATGGTCTGGCCTTGAGGCCTGATACGGCGCGCAATCGATCTTTTCCCTCACTAGCCGCTTCCCCAGTTATGTTTGAGTTGTCAAAGAGTGGAGAGATCATGCCTGTTGTTTGCCCTTCTGTAGATCCGAACGACTACTATCTCTATCCTGTTGATTGACTTTGACGTG
>CEMJ01393256.1:75393-86981 GCA_900068955.1 Clitocybe nebularis | reverse complement strand
TATATGTCCTCAGCCAAACTGATTAGCAGGCTGGTTTCGCCTCCCCCCGACCGCTCTTGGGTATGACATGGGAAGTAGACTTGTTTAGCGGGATTTCCTGAAGGGGAATACTGTTGAATGTATGTCATGTTAATGCAGAATTAAGTAACAGATCCAGCATCTTAAGTTAAGTGGTTTTTATTCGAATACAGAAGTCCTTTATTTTATCTGCTTGCCTCGGCTTATAATTAGATCACTTACTTTGTGGTACTAGCCATGATTTTTGGGAGCTGAATAAAGAGCCTGAACGAAGCAGACTTGAAACCAAAATTGAGGTAACATCAATGATAGACCTCAGTTGGACCTCAGCACACGGGGAGAAAACGGGCAACGCAAATGTATATAGCAATAGTTACTCACAGAGATAAGGGGTAAAGACCAGAAAAGATGTTACGGTGATGCTAGCGAAGGGCATCATGCACAGTGATGGCCAACTGTGGCGCAAAGCTATACAGCGTGTGATACACATCTCCTTTTTCAAATCCATCCTGGCATGTCTGGTTGATCATCTTTATAGCACCGAAGTGGGCACTTCGAAGCCAGGGTTAGCTGTTGTATAATCCACATGCGTGAGTACACAAAACGGCACAGGCGGTGATAAGGAATGGATGTCGACAAGTACAACGGGGCACATGATAAAAAACGGCCGCCCAGAAAACCGGGGTCAACAAGCACGTATGATATTCGAAGCTCGAACGTTATATACCTCGCCCTGGACTAATCCTCATGAAGGTGTATATAACTGACAGAAACATAGAGTTCAAACAAACCTTAAGGTAAGTTTGGAAATTGCGCCCCTGAGCCCGATTCCGCCATCGAAATGGAAGGTTTTGCTTTGGAGCTCTACCATTGGTCCAGATTTAATACAGACAAAAGAGGAAACAAGGTAGCTGAACCGAATAACATTTCAATTGAGTTTTGATCCTAGGCTCAGGTGACGCCACGACGACATGGCATACATAGTCGTCCTCCAATAGAAAGTGGGGAAGTAGATCATCGATCAGTTTTCGTAATGATTCCTTAATTGACACATTGTTGGCAGATTCATGGCAGAGTAGTGATTTGTGCAATCCCTCCAACGCAGATAACAGCTTCAGGGTAGATAGCCGTCCAGGAAGTTGATTTCCCCAGTCGGGCGAAAGGCAGGTTCCGGTGTGCATATTCAACCGGGAGCATAAGGAAATATTAGAGAGTTCAGAGGATGTGCTACTTTTAGAACGGAACATCAACAGGGACGAGGATGTCTGTTGAGAGTCGCGGTGATTGGTGGAGAGGTTACCGTGTACAATGCCGGGTTGCGTATGTATTGCGTAGATAAACCCTGGGCAGACCCTAGCGCTGCCCCCGAGACCAGCCAACCTGCGAGTCGGACAGTTGAACATGGGAAGGTCTTGGTCAAGAGACCTTCTTGGGAAAAGCGCGACATATATCTTCAGTCTTCGAGTCCAGATTTAAGAAGTGGCCGGTGCCAATACTGTTACGCGACCATACATTTAGCGGCGTGTAAGTCCTCTGGCGGCGGGCACCACGGGGCCAACAAGCGTTAGACGCGTTTGGGTTCTCCAGGGAGGTAGCCAATTGGGGTCGAGGGTCACTCGACCATGACAGGTTTATCAAAAGCCGCTCTCATTGGCCAGGGTAATTGACTGCCAATCAGGTTGTGCGGTGGTGGGTCTGGATTGGCCTGTGTCGAATGAGACCTCGGGGAGAAGTATTGGATCAACTGATTAGAGTTGAGTTTATAAATTGGACCAGCTATTTCAGCATGCCACCGTCCGGGAGACAAGGATTTGGCCGCAGTTTGAGAAACGGCGAAGCAATGAGACAGGAAGGTTGGGGGTTGAGAACTGAGATTTTGAGTGATGAGAGTTGATCCAGATCAGTCTCGTCCAGGGTCCGAAAGGCCTGGAGTTCCCAAATCCCAATCCCGATTTCATCATGGCAACTTTTTTCCATTGATATCTGGAATTTATTTCTCTTGTCGATTGCCGGCTTATAACCTACGTTCTTCGGTTGCCCTGTTTTCCGTTATTTTCATTGCTATACACCGTCGTCCATCACTGACCAGCCCAGCTGTAAATTTTTCAAAAGTCACCCCACCACGTACGATAGCATGGCCCGTACACACGAACGGTCCACTTCCCCAGATCCGGCTTCTATGCTGAAGAAACTAAAAACATCCCATGCATCTCCCAACGGAACCGTTGCCCCCCAAGGTTTTAATCCAAATGTTACGGCACCCGAAATAATCAATCCCGCTACCCAATTCACACCTGAGCTATTCGATCACAACACTATCGCGAAATTGCGCAACGGTTATGTGGCGAACGAACCGTTCAAGTTTGCTGTTGTGGAAAAACTGTTTCAGGATGAGTTATTGAAAAAGGTAAAGGATGAGTGCCTGAGCGAGTTGAGCTTCACGGAGAAGGAAACCGATATCTACAAGGTCTGTCCAGGACTTCACCTCCTCCGCCAGCAAATCACTGATCTGATAACGATCCCTCGACATGCATGTCCACAGGTCAACCAAACGGGCGATCTTGCATCCTTAAACTACTTAACGTCCTCACAAATCTCTCTTCTTCCTAATCTATTAACACTACGCGATGCCCTGTATTCATCGACATTCCGGCAATTCCTGCAAACAGTTACGGGCTGTGGCCCACTTTCAGGGAAAAAGCAAGACATGTCTGTGAACTCATACACAAAAGGTTGTCATCTGCTCAACCACGACGATGTTATCGGCACACGACGTGTTTCCTACATACTTTACATGCCACTCCCCAACTATACCTTCTGGCAGAAGGATTGGGGAGGTGCGTTGGAACTATACCCGGTGAAGATGGGCGAGGACGGTCTCTTGGAACCTGAAGCAGTGCCCCAGAAGACTATACCCCCAAGTTGGAATCAGTTTATCCTGTTCGAAGTGCAGCCAGGCAGGAGCTTCCATTCTGTGGAAGAGGTAGTGGTTGGTGGAGAAGGGGAGGATGGCAGAGAACGGTTGAGTATCAGCGGGTGGTTCCATGCAGCGCAGGAGGGGGAAGAAGGGTACGTTCCTGAACCTCCCTCTCTAGAGCTAAAAAGTTCTCGGGAACAGCTGGTGAGCGTTGTCAAATGGCACCAATGGGGCCAATAGCTATATAACCCACTTCTTGACAGACCTCAACATCTACCGTTTTCAAACCTTACCCTGAGATCCCTGAACCCCCGCATCCAGACGCAGCCCTGTCCGAAGAGCATATCGGCTTCCTTTCCGAGTTCCTTAATCCTGTATATCTCCAACCTCGTACTATGGAAACTTTATCTGCACGGTTTGCTGAAGAGTCTTCCCTAGAACTCCACTCGTTCCTTTGTAACGGTCTCGCCGAATCACTGGAACCTCGCCTCCGCGAACTTGACACAAAAGATGGGTTAGGCGAAGATCGCGCCGGTTCCATCCCTCCTCACATTGCCGGAAGTCAGGGGATGTGGTCAATAAAGGGCCCTCCTCATAAATGGCGCTACTGTGCACTGAAGCCGCACGAAAAGGGCGCACCCGCAGAAGCAGTCAGCCCACGTGCTGCCCATGCGTCGCCCGATGAGATCCTAAGGAGTCTTCAAGACGAGCTATTTCCAAGTCCAGCCTTCCGGGCGTGGATAGCGATAGTATCGCGACTGCTGCCACTGAGTTTCTCGGCTGAAGCCAGACGGTTCCGGCCAGGACTGGATTATACACTGGCAACGAGTGAAGATAAAGAGGTGAGATTGGATGTGGTGCTTGGACTGACACCGGGGGTCAGAGAAGAAGAACATGAGGAGGGGTCCGCTGCCTCTGGGAGTGGTATGTCCAAGAGCATGAATGATGTGAGGGGCTGGCAAGCAGCCGAATGGGGTGGTTGGGAGGTAAGGCTATAAATTTGGCTTTTACATCGGGATCGCCCGCTAATCGGTTACAAGTGTTATATGGCTCCTCACAATGAAGAGGACGATCCGGCCGTCTATCGTGCCAGCTCCAACAAAAGATCTACTAAAGGCGATCCTGATGGTTCCAACAGATCTAGGACAAAGGATGCCGGTGGGACCCCCTCACCATCGGGCCGCAGCCCCAAGAACGGAAAGGTGCCGTCTAGTCCCCCTATGCCCGTGGACATAGACGAAGACATGGAAGACGAAGAGGACAGCACTCTACTTACAGTGCAGCCCGGTTTCAATCGCCTGCTCCTCGTTTTACGGGACGAACGAGTAATGCGATTTGTCAAGTACGTCTCTGCCGCTGCAGAAGGTTCAAGGTGGGACGTCTGCGGAGAATATGAAGTTGGTATGATGGCTGAAGACGACGACGACAACCCCTAAAATTTACTGCACAGTATAATCCTGTGGTATACACCCATCGTTTAGTTTATTTAATGTTCTACCTATTATTGTCTCTGTGTTCACTGTCTCCCCCTTTTCGGCATGGCAGATTCCATTTGAATATTGAAACAAATGCTAACATACATAAAGATGCCCTAAAATGTAATTTTTTGTCCTCGGCTGGGGAGGATTGCTGCGGACTCGCGTTTGGCCAAGGCGAGAGCCGCTCCTGGTTTCGGACGCGTTCTTGGGCCTTTATGAGGTTTCGTTCCACTAGAATGTGTTCGTTCGTCCCTCTCACCGTAGCGGTGGGTCTTTTCAGGTTGCTGCTCTCCGACGGCGGTTGAGTTATCTATAGACTCCTTGTTATCCCCAGACGATTCTTGGTGTTGTCTACGCTCTGGTCGTTCTGGTCGTGGACGGTGAGAATTGAATTCTCGTTTCCTGGGTGGTGCAGCACCCTCTTCTCGCTTCGCTTTAGGTGCCCCTCGGCGTACGGCATCAGCACCCGCGTATTCTACGACAAGCTTCCGTCCATTCAATAGATGGTTCTTAGTATTGATGAGGACCGAAGTCGCATCCTCGATCGTCATAAAATCGACAAATGCAAACCTATAAGAAAAAATGAATTTATGGATTTATACGAACGATGCAGGAGTTCCCTACCCTTTGCAAAGACCACTATCCTCGAAAGTGCCCATTCGGACTTTTCGAATCCAAATATCATCTGATTTAGTCTTCTTTACTTCCTCGCCCTCTTCAGGGTCTAGCTTGTTCTTTTTCTTTACGGGTCTATGTGCCTCGAAAAGTTCGCGGATGGCATTATCTGTAGTTTCGAAACCGAGATTTCCGAGGAAAAGGGTGGGGGCTGGAGGCTGCTTCTGGGCCCTGAGGATCTTCTGTGCTGTCTTGGAATGTGTCTTTGAAGTATCTCCGGGGACTCCGGCCACGCCCTCGAGCCCTGGAGCGGCAGGCCTTCCGGTATAATCGTCGCCTAGATGTACACATGATAAGGACGAGAGGGATCTAGAGCTCGACGAGATTTTTACCGTCTTTAATGAGTAATTTTCGTCCAATCAGTGGATTCTCGGACCGTGCAATAGCGGCGGTTTTGGCCTCTGGAGTGGAAAAGTCCACATAGGCAAACCTAGGCCATATCAATATGGGAGTAACAAGTAGTTATCTAAACGTAGGACTGACCCGCGATTCTCTGGCTTTATGCCTGGACCGGCTGGAGCTTTCGTAGGCATGTGTATCCGTGTGATCTCCCCAACTCCTTCGAAGAACGTTCTAAGGTTTTCTTGGGTGGTCTTGAAAGACATATTACCCACCCAAACAGAATTCTGTCGCTTCCCCGTAGCGGCGGGGGCTGCGCTGCTGTCCCCCATTTTTCGCTTTTTGGCGGCGGCGGCCCCATCTAGCTTCTCCTGTTTCTCTTTTTTCTTCTGCCTCCGTCGTTCGGCGTGAGATAGGACTGGAGCCTCAGGAGATTCCGCGTCCGAGCCAGATGTGTCTTCCTCGTTTGAATCAGTAGCATCATCAACTTCTCTCCTTTTCCTCTTCAATGGAGGGGGGGATGCAGTGCTACTCGTTGATGCCGACGACGAGGAGCTCATGTCGTTAATCTCGTTTGTGATTATGGATTCTGAGAATCTGAGTCCTGAATTGACAAAAAAAGAGATGCACGTGACGAGGACGCGTAGAGATCTTTGATGACCTGGGTTCGAACGAATCGAAAATACGGTTGTTCCACTTGTACAAAAAAATATATCAGATTCCCCTGACTTCGTGGAAATACTCGCGGTAATCGAATATTGAAATTTTGCGGTTCTGTGCAATAAACATTTCGCAAGTACGCGTATCTTATACCTTGTCGCTGCTTTCTCCGACAAAATAAATATTGAGATYCGTAGATCTACCACTCCAGGAAAGCGTGTCATCCTTGTGCAAGGGCCATGCTGACCAAAAAAGCAAGACGACTTCCAAAAACAACCAAGTTGAGCCGCATATACTCCCCTGTATTGTTCCAATTTTTTCGTATGTCACCCCGAGAGGGAAAATAGCTATTGGCCAGCAATGGACTCCCCGACCAGGGTTTTGCTTTTTGTGGGGTTGGTGGAAGGGGGAAATGCATAATAGTGCATAATGTTCGTCAACAATTATACTTGAATATCAGATACTGGATATTGGGGCTGGTCTAGCAACTTCCAAAGGGCCAAGAGCATAAGCTATGGATAGCTATATGGAGAAATTCAAAGACGACAGCTATAGAGGGCACAAATAGCCATATCTGTTTGCACACTCGAGATAAAAAATTTTCTGGGTGAGCCGTTGGTTGGACGCAGTTCCTGCGGACACTTCCGGTGGGGGTAATATATTTTATGCAAGTGGAACAGCATACAAAACATGAATATGTTTGCAGCAGTGCGCGTAGTGAAGCGTTTGTGATCGTCCCTCAATGATTTCTATTTATGACGAATTCGAGACTTCAGTAAATGCACAAGAACTCACTCGACAGGCTTCAACCTATTTTATATCCGTATATATGCAAGAGTTGGTCATTACAAAAATCTCTACAGAACCGTACATGATGAGGCTGGGTATATATAGTAGAACAGGGATTATATGGTGGATAGATAAATAGACCCAGAAATGTCATTCATTTTCTAATCGAAGCCACTCGACGTTGCTTAGCCTGAGGCTCACCCAGAACTGATTTTGGCCCTCGCTTGGCCATCGTCCAGAGAAACACCAAAATGATAATGGCAAATTGCAACCACATCCAGATCTCGAGCATAACCGAACCCAATCCTCGAGGTTTCTTGGCGATTTCGCCAACGTGAAGTTGTATCTGGTTTTCATCGTCAGAAAGTGATGGGTCCTCGGCCGATTCTCTCGCACGTCCAGTAAAGTTTTCAACGGCCTCGTCAAAGACGCTCGATAATCGGAGAGGTAATGGAGTCAACGGCCTGTGTGTATCTTCGGGGATACTATGGTCGCTCTGAACGTCCCCTGTCAATGTGTCTTTGAAGCGCCCGTCCACCCATCGGTTTGTCCGAGAGCGAACGGTCTGCGACATGAGCTGATACCTCGCAGATTGTCTGCCCATAGACCCGCCCGCTCCTACTGGAATTTTATCAGGCGTAGGGGGCTCAACAGAAAGACGTAGTGCCACATTGCCCATCGACATGGGAGTAGGAAAACTCTCTTGCTCTTGCGATGCACCATGAGACCGATCCAGGGACATTCGTGATGGGGATGGCGACGGAGACGGCGGTGCAGACATCTGTGTTAGGTCATACAAACTGCTGGTTCGAAGGTGATGGTTACCAGTGCTGATACCCCAGCCATCGCCCAGCTCATTTCCTAGCTCTGCATCAAGAGTTGGATGTGAATCACGGAAGGGGTTCTGCCCTGGAGATTGGTTTGGAGAGAGACTGAGTGATGATAAAGCAGGAGAAACCAGTCCATTACTTCCGAGCGATTGAGATGAACGGTCGCTGGCAGTGCTCGTAGAAGAGAAGGGTATTGGGATGTTTAACGTTCTCAGTTGGTCAGGTCTGGATGTGCCTATAGCCTGATCATCTGGTACTTCATCAAACAACCCTACCACAGATTTTCGAGCTTTGGTTATTGCAGAAGGATTCGGTGAATGAACCGTGTCATTCAACGGTTTATTTAGTGACGTTTGGCTATGCTGGGCGGTGAGATTTCGCTTGAAGCTCCTGAATCGAATAGTTTCATCGCGAGAAGATGAATCAACTTCTTCAGACGTGAAATCCTTGTCGGCGGCTAATTCAATGACATTCTCGTCGCCAAAGCACTCATAGACCCGGCTGATATGTTCAGTCTCCTGCTGCATAGCGTTTAATTGTTGCGTGGTTTCATTCTGTTGCTCGATAATACGGGTGTTCGCATCTTCTAGTTCTTGGATTTTGACTAAAAGTTTGGAAATGAGAGAGGACTCAGGATGGGGAGTGGAGTGGGCCGGGGCACGGGTAGAGAAGGCAGGGCGATGGAGTGGGGTACCGGACAATCTCCTAGGCGTTTCTCCAGACGGGAAGAACGAGAATCCTGGGGATGGTCCTCCAAAAGTCGAACCTTCAGGTGCAAAATCCCTAATCTCATACTCGCCTTCTTCATCATTCGTAGAACCTTGACCTAGATTTCTCATAGCCCTAAATTTAGCTTCCCTTTCCCTCTTTTTCCTCCAAACCTCCTCAACCACTTTCTCAGAGTCCCAACCGAAACCAGCTTTCGCCTTCTCCTCGAGTTCTTCACTCTTTGCTTGCGTCTTCTCCAGTTCTTCCCTGAGAGTTGATATCTCTTTCTCCAACCGTTTTAGGACCCGTCTACCGGACTGGTCAGCACTGAATGATTCAGATTCAAGCTTCTCAAGTTTATCCAGGAGCTCTGCATTCTGGTCCGCAAGATGGGAGATTTCTGATGTAGAAACAGATATTTTGCGTGTATGGGTCTTGTAAGAGACAGGGTTGAGCTCCGAGACTGGCCGACTAAGGCTGATACTGTAACGTGACGGTGTTCGGGACAGAGGTTCTGGAGATAATGACGGCGACGATGACGGAGAAGGAGAAGATGGGAGGCGAGCAAGGAGCGCCTGGTGTTTGGTTTTAAGCGTCACATTGCTGTCATACAAGTTCTTGCACACGACAGAGGCGAGGCCAAGCTCTGCGATATTTTCAGCGACTAGAAAGGATATCACTGATTCGAATCATACACACCATTTTCTCTTTCTTTGATGAGGTCGTCAGCCTTGATAAGGAGATCTGAGAGTTCTTCGCGGGATTTCTCGTGTATCCATTCCAGGTCTTCCTCAGAGGCTGGAGACAGCTGGTCTCGGCCTGCGGTGGCATTCTCCCATTCTACTCGTTGGAAGGTGGCAGCCATGGGGGACCCAAGTAGGGTGTCCGGACGGGATCGTCCTTCTGGGGTGAAATCAAATGCGGAAGCATATGATGGGGGTGGGGTAGAAGCTTTGGGCAATGCGCTGGAACGTCGGATTTTAGCGGGTGGACGAGGACGGGGAGTTTCTATAATATTTGCTGAAAGCATGGTACAATATCAAGCTGTGGGTGTATGGATACGGGAGAAAGTGAGGTCTACCGGACAGGTGTATGAGACTTTCTGGTCAGCCCCCTAAAGTGCAGGCTAGACCCGAGTCGCCAAAGTGCCTGCAAGTCGGTGTCGAAATAGCTTACTCAGGATTGGCATACGCTTAGCTTTTGGATACGTGGGCCGGGAGGCAAATTGTACAATTACGAGCATCCTATGTGCAACTATTCTATGCTAATATATACAATAACTACAGAAAACTAATAAACGTCCCTTTAAGTTTTTTACTGTCGTCGTCTTGTGGACGCAGGGGGATTTTCCGAAGACGGTATTGGTGTTGGTATACCAAATCCAAAGGCACTTGTCCCACCAGCAGGTTTTCCAGGAGCTGGAGGTTGTGAGGGCTGGGGAGTTATGGGACCTTTCCTTGTAGTGCTAGGGTTGAATGAAAAAGGTGACGTGTATCCAGTGGCAGGAGTCGTAGAAGTCCCCGTTGGTGGGTTACCAAACGAAAAGGCGGTATTTGTGGGGTTCTTAGAAGATGTCACTGATGGGTTCTCAAACGAAAAGACGGAATTTGAGGGGTCCTTAGAAGGTGTCGCTGATAGGCTCCCAAACTGAGAGGCAGATTTTATGTGTTCCGCCGCGGCCGGAGTGGGTGAGACTGCAGATGTTTTCGCGGCTCCAAATGCATTTGTAGCACTTGAATTTGAACCAAATGCCCTGACTGACTGTTTGAAGTTAACGGCTGTCTGCTACCTCTAAAGCTCGAAAACGGGAATTCCTCTGAAGGCCCCCCTGGTTGCGGGATGGGGGTAGGAACTTTGGATTTTCCAAGGGTGCTGGTCGCACCGAATATAAAGCCGAATGATGGCGGTGCGGAACCCAAATTGGGTATAGGTGTACGCCCACCGGTGGTAGTTGAGGTACTGGCCTTGGCCAGAACTGCGGGGGCTACACAGCGATGGCAAGGAAAAGGTAGCGGGTGCTGAGTTGGCTGATTTATTGAAGATGTCGAAGCCAAATTTAGGAAGGCTTGAGGTGGCCCGCGCGGAGCTGGAGGTAGCAGGAACAGGTGGTACGGCCATTGGGAGTGGATTACTAGGAGGTGAGAGGTTAGGAGTTACGGAAGCCTGTGAAGGACCAGAGGAAGTAGTGATCTGAAGCACACTGAAATTTCCGACTAAGGATTTTGTTTTCCGAGCTTCTGAGACCACTTGTTTTGAGAACGAGAATAGGGAGGAGTCCTGTGATTGCTGAGCTCGAGGTGTCGGTTGGGTGACGTTCCTAAGAGGCCCCATTCTCGGTAACAGCGACTCACCGCCCAGGGTCTTTCCGCCTGTTGCTGTTGTTTGGGGGGTTTGTGTGGGTACCGATGGGCTATTGCTCGTAGGAGCTGAAGGATAATTCGAAGGTTGGACAGGTCGCATTTTGGGCTGCGGTGTCCCTGCCGCAGCTATCTGGGCTGGGAATTGGGATACGGGAGAGGACACTTCATCAACCAACCCTATTACATATTTTGGGGCTTTGGTCATTTTAGTAAGATTTGGCGGGTGGCCCGTGCCAGCCAACGGTTTATTCGATGATGTTTGGCCCTGCTCTAGAGCGTCTAACCGTTGGGTTATATCATGTTGTTGCTCTTGGATACGGGTAATCGCATCTTCTAGCTTTTGAGTCCTGACTTCAAGTTCAGAAATGAGGGAGGGCTTGAGGTAGGGAGAGTGGGCAGGGGCTTCGCGGGGTTTCCCATGTGTCCATTCCGAATCTACCTTTGAGGCTGGAGGAAGCTGTTTTTGGTCTGCGGTGACTTTCACCAACTCGGTTGGGCAATGTCGAGAAGACTCTGGAATGCTCACCTAGTGTTCCCACATTGTCAGCTTTATTATTTGACTCAGAGTAGGAGGCTTGATTTACATCAAATTCCTGCACCGGCATTGATTATCCCTCCAAACTGCCTTCAGGATTGTCCTCGCCTTCCGATCTAAACTAGACGTAGGGGATGTGATCAAGTCCTCATAGCGGTGGGCCTCACCCGCTGACGACGTGGGAACGCTAGGCCCCGTCTGTCTCCATTATCAGTCTGACTGGGGTGGGGCTTTGAGCAATGACGTGGAATGTCGGATTTAGCATGTAGACAAGGATCG
>CEMJ01393256.1:36985-75233 GCA_900068955.1 Clitocybe nebularis | reverse complement strand
AAAATGTACTATTACGGGTACCCTATGTGCAACTATTGTATGCTGATATACATGCTGTAACTCAAGAAAAAAATCAACAAATGTCCCTCAAAACTTTCTACTGTTGTTGTTGTCCTGTGGACGCAGGAGGATTTCCAAAAACGGTATTGGTATTCGGTGTACCAAATCCAAAAGCACTTGGCCCACCAGCAGGCTTTCCAAACACCGAAGGTTGTGAAGGCTGGGGGGTTGTGGGACCCTTCGTTGAGGTGCCAAAGTTGAACGAGAAAGGCGATGTATTTCCAGTGGCAGGTGTCGTAGAAGGTGTCGCTAATGGTGCTGATGGGTTTCCAAATGAAAAGGAAGTTTTTGGAGGCTCTACTGCAGCTGGAGTGGATGCAGGTGCTGATGTTTTCGCAGCTCCGAAGACATTTGTAGCACCCCCGCCAAATATTGTAGAGCCTGAAGACCCAAACGGTGAAGCCTGCCCTGACTGATTGTTTGAAAATACTGAAGTTGATGACTGTCCAGTATTTCCAAAGCCTGAAAATGGCGACCCCCCCAAAGGCGCCCCGGGTTGCGGGGCGGTAGTAGGAGCTTTAGTCTCCCCTAAGGTATTTGTCGCACCGAATGCAGAGCTGGATGATGTCGGTGGAAAACTAAACTTGGGGGCGGATGCAGGCCCACTGGTGGTGATTGAAGTACTGGAGGGCTTGGCAGCTTCATTTCCAAGAGCCCCACTCAGTGATGACGAGGAGAGGGTAGCGGGTGCCGAATTGGCCGGTTTATTGGAAACCCCAAAGCTGAATTTAGGGCCTGAGGGGGCCTGCGTTGAGCTGGAGGTGGCAGAAACAGGTGGTACAGCCATCGCGGGAGGGTTACTGGGACCCAAGGTGCTGGGAGCTACAGAAGCCTGTGGAGGACCAGAGGTAGTAGTAGTCTGTGGCACACTTAGATTTCCGAATACAGATGTTTTCGGAGCTTCTGAAGCCGCTGGTTTTGAGAACGAGAATGAGCTTTGCGGTTGTTGAGCTTGAGGCATCGGTTGGGGGGTGTTCCCAAGAGGCGCCATTCTGGATAGCAGCGGCCCACCACTCGAAGCCTGTGCGGGTGTCTTATCACTCGTCACTTGAGATGTTTGTGTGGCTGTAGGGGCAAATGTGAACGATGATGCACCATTGCTCGCAGGAGCTGAAGGAGGATTCGAGGGTTGCGTAGGTGGGGGAAAGCTGAACGAGCTCGATGGTTTCTGTTGTGAGGACACTGCGCCCCCCTTGACACCAGAATTGTCTCCGAATAAGCTGCCATTAGGTTTAGGTTGGTCTGGATTACCAAACGAGAACCCGGTCGTCGAAGTGGAGGATTGAGGCTGAGGCTGAGGAGTTTTAAGAACTGGTGGTTTTGCCGAACTTTCTGCAGGTTTAGATGGCATACTCCCCATCGCTGGGAGTGTGAATGGTGCAGAAGGAGGTCCGAATATCGATGTCGAAGCTTTATCCACAGCACTCTTATTATTATCGCCTAAGGGCAGTGCGGGTATGGGGGCCTGTGGCTGACTGCTGGACTGGGCAGGTTTGTATTCCGTTGGTTTCGTTAATGTGATGGTCGGGATAGCCTTCGCTGCCGCCGCCGCCTCCCTCTCCCGCTTTTCCTTTTCAGCCTTCTCAGCCCTCTCCTTCTCTTCTTGCAATTTCTGTGCCTTTTCGGCCTCTTTTTTCCTATTTGCTTCTCTCATTTTCATCATCGCCTTTGCCTCTAGGTCCTGTTTCTCCCATTTGGAAAAGGTCTTATGACCATTCCGCGTACTTCCATTAGTACTATCGGTCAAACTTGGAGAACCGGGGCCGCCAGATTGAATGCCGTTACTACCGAAAGCTGAGGCAACACGTGCTGAGGATGCAATGCGCTTGCCTGACGTTGCCCTTTGTTGATGGAAAGGATTGATACGAAGACCTAGGTTTGTGGCGATGGATTGGCGATAGGGGTCGCGTTCTTTTGACTGAGGTGTCCCTGGCGCAGCCGTTTGCGCTGGAAAATAGGAGGTGGGAGAAGGCCCTGGCGTTGACGTTGATTTCCAAAGGAGATTCTTGCCTGCATGCGCTTGCGGCGATGTGTCCTGTTGAAATAAACCATCAACGTTATGTTTAACATGATTGCTGAACAACTGACGCGAGGTTCGATAGAAGGCGTCTCCGGTTCAGCAGAAGGTTTAGGCGAGTCCTGCCATGCCAAAAGAAGTTGGGCTTTTGCTTCTCTAAACTCCTCTTCTGTAAGCCATGTTTCGACGCAAACCTCTAAGTTTGCTTGGCGATCTGGATGTTGAGAATCCTGGGGCTGTCGATACCAAGAATTAAACACGCTGAACTATGCAAATACGTCAAGTAGGCACACCATTATAAATCTTTGTCTAGCTTTCTTGATCAATGCTTGGCGGAGCCGTTGGCCATTAGGGCCTATCTTGTACTTCACACCATTGCTCTCCCATTCATCGCCTATTTGTCGGCTCCTACCCCGATTTGAAGATCCTTGTGATTCATCCATCGACACATCGCTCAATTCGTCGTCCTGAACAGACACTGGAACCTGTTTCTTTCCCCTCTTCTTACGAGACACCTTCAAAACAACACCATCATCACTTCCAGCGTCGCTTTCACCGTCTTCGATATCCCGATCACGCTTTTTGCCACGTGAAGAACTTCCTGCATCCGATTTCCTTTTGGCAACAGTTCTCCGTTTGCGCCGCTGTCGGCGCGCTTTAGCCTCGTCCTCGATTTCAGCCTCGTGCGCGCTATCTTCATCATCTCCACCAAATGTTGATCCAGCCTCTGCACGATCTCGTTTTCTCCCACGGGAAGTAGGCCTGAGTTCAGTCAATTGGTCCTCATCTTCAATATCGTCGATATCCATATCCCCAGTACCCGTTTGAGGGTTTTTTTCGAGTGAAACCTTCCGGGCGCGCTTATCCCTTACACGTTTCGATTGGAAAACATCTTCGCTATCGTCTTCGTCCCGGAGAACACGTTTAGAGCCACGCTGTAATAATTGTTGGCTTTCTTGCCATTCAGCGTCCTCGTCACCGTCGATGAATTCGTCCCCTTCAACTCTTGTCTTTTTAGAGTGATCAATATTTTCATGCTCATCGCCGTCAAACCCACGTTTCCGCCCTTCGTCGTCTAAGATACTGATGTTTCTCCGACTTGATCGGCGTGAAGGTCCAGCTCTCGGCGGGCTTATGTCGATTTCTGGCTGAGAAATACGGACAGCGGCGTTGGGATTGTATCGATTGGCAAAGTCGGAAGTGGTTGTGGTAGTTTCATATCTGTGATCATAATAAAGTTTAGAATGAACAAACGGAGATCGTAACTCCAGTACGTACCGAGGTATATCATTTGCGTTTGTCGATGCAGAGGCGTAGGTGTTGCTAGAAGAAGTAAACCTTCCAGGTACTCCACTCACCCCCGTTGAGTGGGACAATTGAACGTTGCGTTGATTACCTACAATCACGATGATTAGGTCCAATGGAAACCATGGATGAGAAGAGAGACAAACCCAGGCGTTGTCTGACACCTTGTCCTTGAGCTGAAGCTGGTTCATCATCAACGATGACCACCTGCTCAATCCTCGCTTTTCTCTTCGCATTCTCAGCATCTTGGCGAGCACGCATCGCAGCAGCATAAGCCACATTGAAAGGCCGACGATCGTTATCGGGTATTCCATGTCTTCGTCGCATCGACCTAAGGTGACGTCGCGTATAAATATAGGTGAGATAAAATTGGAGAAAAATACGTACAGTTTATAAGAGTTCTCGCGCCATATAAGAAGAGCTTCCCAGACTCTGATGCCGACCACATAAATGACGAGAAAAGCTGCGAGGGCAAAAGCTGATTTGATTCCAAAGGAGAGGCCTGACCACCTTCCAGGCTGGTTGGAGCGGATGATCACGTTATTCCCGCCTAGAATATCAGAGGAATCATCTTCCATAGTTATAACGAAGGGTGATGCGCAGCGGGCAAACGCTGGCCTAACAAAAGGGCGTTGATGGTAGAAGTCGAAAGGAAGGGGCAAAAGCTGCCCAGCCACATTTCTGGCTTGGCTTGTTTGGTCCTGCTTTTGTCGGGGCCCGAAATATCCGATGTATAAAGGTGGCATTTTTCCCGCAGTTGATCTCTTGTTCTGCTGTTGTTATTGCAATAGAACGTCTTTTGACCATCCCAACATAATTTTTTCTTCTGTTTTTCTTTTTTTTTCATGAATCTCCACTCGCGAACGCCTAGGGACACGGCTTACGGTGCCTTCGTCACCTCAACTCGTTGTGTGGTAGAGCGACCGTTCGCGGCACGCTTGGTCCACGCTTGGCTGTCCAACTGTTCAACAGTTTGTATCATGGTCATTCGAGTACTAAACCGAGCAGACATATATCTTACCTATCCATTTGTACTTGTTAATAAATCCAATGTTTTCACTCTGTCCTGTGTACCTCGGTTTTGATTTCCATCGATGCCGTATCAGCTCACCCGAGGTTCTGAGTCCCTGCTTCAGCTTAGTCCATCAAAATTTCCTGGGTCCCACTACTCAACTCCATTTAACTATCACTATGGAACAATCGAGGCCGATTAGAAAGGGCAAGGGTGATGAACCGCCCGTGAAATTCCATAGCACGTGGGAAAAATTGTACAGGGTTTTTATAAGAAAGGCTCAAGTATCGTCCCACCTCTTCCGTCTTCCATATTCCACTAGAAGCAACGTCCCCGCCATCCCCACTCCCCTCTTCACTTTCCTTTTCACGAAATGGCCGCCAAAATCGTTACACTTGATGAGCTCCGCGCTCACAAGACAAAAGAGAGTTTCTATATCTTAGTTCACTCGAAAGGTAAGCACCCGTGGCCAATCAAATGGCTTGCTTTTGTAGGCTTACATTTTCCACTTTTTCCAGTCTACGACGTGACCAAATTCATGGACGAGGTGGGTATATCGTCATCGTATTTCACAACTGGGCTGACATCCCACATTCGCGGAACAGCACCCAGGAGGAGATGAGGTACTCCTTGCTGAGGGTGGTACGTGGCATCAATCTTGGCTTAGACGCCGCTGCCCCTGGCTTTTCTGACAAATATCAAAGGTCAAGATGCAACAGAAGCGTTCGAAGATGTTGGACACTCAGACGAAGCCCGTGCGTTGCTCCCTGACATGCTCGTCGGTGACTTTGAGACTGGGAGTGTAAGTGATTGTTGCCTTTTGTTGTATGCATGACCAACGAGAGGATAGGACTTAAAGCTTAAGTCTGGTGCGGCCGCAGCTCAGGCATCGAGGGTGGCCGGAGCGGTTGAGCAGGGTTCAAAGTTCGTTGACATATTCTTTTTTAAATTCACTGACTCATAAATGTGCATTTCCTAGTATGATGTACTTTGTTCCTCTTGGTCTCCTAGGCGCCTACTTTGGGTGGAGATACTATACCACGGGGTCTGCATGAATACTCACCCGCCTTCCTATATTTTGTCCTTGTCCTCGCACGTTCTAATATTGCTCTTACGTTGCTCATATTACATCACACAAGTACACCAGCCGTATTTACAAAAATGCACGTTTACTCATGCATTTCTTCCCTCTCGTCTGTAGCTTGGAAGGCGATGATTTATCGGAAATAGAGATATCTATCATTATCACATGCTGAAAAACGAGGACTAGGCAATTTATAAGGATTCGAGAGCCACGCAACCCGTGGAGCGACGCTGCTCCGAGTAAAGTTATCCAACGTTTTCAACAAACATACATTTCGGTAGAGATAGATAGAAGTACAGAACACTAATCCATAATGACCATGTGCACTAATAGTACATACAAAAGCACAAGAAAATAGCGAGCTTAGGCTGGAGCCTGATTGTTCCTTGTTTGCCCAACCCACAATCTCTGCACACTTGAGCTGGATAAAGCAACGAGTCCATCCAGCACAAGTCTGGAGAAACCATGCTCGGCATGCGACAATATGCGGTTATCTGAAGCAAACTGTTAATCTCTAACAGGCTGGGAGACAAAGCAAAAACAGCAACAAGTGACACATGATCTCATTAAAGTAGGACTCACCAAACAAAGATGCCCATTCTCTCAAGCCCTCCTTTGGCTGCCTCGTTCCTAGCAGCTTTCTTCGTATTCCCCCGCCCTCTACCGTAAAATTCACCATCCACCATTACCTTAACAAACCACACAGGTGTGGTTTTTGTACCTCCTTTTAGCATACCTTCAGGCACGTTCTGGCCGTTAGGCCGTTCGCCCACTAGTTCGTCAGCATCGGAGTAGATCCACTCCACCTGACGATTCGACTTCTGAAGATGTTGATTGAAGAGTGCCAGGTGTCCAACCGTGGTTGTTGATGACATGTCGACCTTGTTAGGGTCCATCGTCTGCATTGCAAAGGAGGAGTGGGACGATGGGGGAGGGAGGACTGGAGGTAAACCGTGCTGTTGGCGAACTATTAAGTACGCTGCAATTGCATACGGTCTGAAGAGCTTATAGAGCCACGTCTTGACGGCTTCTAGCCCCTGATCGAGATAGAGCCCTCCGATGAAAGACTTGCACGGCAAGCACGAGGATCAGATACATAGAGTGAGGCATGCGACTGTGGGCGCCTTACCTCAAAGACATCAGCTGGGATGGAATATCAGCGCGCTTCTAGCCAGCCCCTTTGTATTTATAACCCACCTTGAATATGGGTTGATGCACGCAATGTGATTGCTTGTGCAGGATGCAATCGTAAACGATCAGGAAGCTTGTACTTGAGAGAGCTGACAGATATTCGACATCAAAGATGCTGATGCACATCATAAGAACAATGACATACATTTCTGCGAGCGTGGAATTACCAACGATCAATGCTCGGATTTTCTGGGGAGTCGGTGAAAAAAAGGTTAAAGATAGAGACTGGGCTCCCCGGATCGCGGGACCTGCCGCATGTATCGGAGAACTTACAGTTGAAGGACCGACGCGTAGCCCTGGATAAATTTCGAACATTAGACTTGTCACAACGAGGCCTAACACAGTGTCTCCGAGATGCTCAAACCTATAGACAATACAATAATCAGTGTCCGATTTCAGATCTTCTTACTATAAAGTACGAAATGATGAATTTACGAACTTCTCGTTATCCGGGCTAGGATCGTCTGGGTGATCCTCGAATATATGGGTAGGACGTGCGAAATAGCTGCGATGGGTAAAGGCTTGTAATCGTATAGCCCCCGAATGTATCTCGGGCAGCGGAGGGAATTGACTATCGTTTAAGCCAAAATCAGGTCTACAGGAGGACGTTGTCAAGTTCTGTCCATACAGTGAGAAGACGTGGAATTCACTTGAGGGACATCTGGAAGGTGGGAGGCAGGCGTTGGGCTCTGTATAATAGTGTTGGGAAAGACCTAAGAGACAAAGACGGCGGCAAAACTATTGTGACTCCTGCTTTAAGGAAAATGGAATATCGGTCCCTGATCCACCTGGTGGACATGTTCGACTCCGCCGTCAAATATGAACGCGATACCAGGGGAAATGACGATCACATGATACGCGATTAATTCGCCGCATGAAATTTCTGGGGAGAGTGTATGGGGTTGAAGGGATCTTGAAAGTTGGAGACGAACGGATAGCAACGTGTTTCACAGTCTACAATTCTGCTAAAAGAGAAAAATACAAATATGACGTAGTTACAAGTCTACCGCAACAAGGGTGATGATTAATGCTCTTGCTCATCATCCGTTCAGCAGTGACATACCAAAGCGACGGCGCATGAACACAGATCCCTAATGTGCCTCAGACCGCAGCTGAGATCAAACGATGAGTAACGCAAGAAACAGGGTGGAACTAAACCCACCTGCTTGGGCCTTCATGGCGAAGTAGTCTTTGTGCAGCCCGCATTCCGTCTTCTCTTTCCCTGCCCATCTTCCAGCTCTTTCGTCTTGCCCTTCAGCAACTTTCACCGTGCTATGCCAGTCGCCCACACTACGATAACCCTGGTCAAGCAACTTGTTTCGGGGTACATTTTCTTCCTTAATATACCATTCCACCAGATGGAAGTTCCACGAGAAGAGAGGATTCAACTTTAGTAAACCTGTTGAATCAACCTCCAGAGGCTGCAATGCCGCTCTATCGGCCCCTTGTGAGGCTCTCCGGCCCGTGATGACAGATTTCACGCCCAGGTCCTTGTAAGCACGGCGGGCGGGTTCAACCTAAAGATGAAGGAGTGAGCGAGATTCCTTGAGTGTTTCATGTAAAGATAGACCTTTACAACAAAGTCGTAAGTACTTTCATCAGTCTCCCACAGCCGTTGTCCATATTTCTCCTCGAAATCTTTCGTGGCCGTGCATCCATCAGGCTTGTATATGTGGATTGGGATATCGTATTTTTTCCTGACATCATTAACTAGTTCATACGTTTCAGGGAAGTGATACAGTGTATCAAGGAATATCAGTGGGGGAGGTGACGGCGTGATTTTGGATAGCATGTCGATTGCGACGAGACCCGTTAGACCAAAAGCAGTTGTTTGATACAAGCCTGGCAGATGTTTAACAGCCCACTGTAGAATTTCTTGTGGTGTCAGGGGATTGAGAAGACGGTTGATCTCATCGAGCCTTTCTTTCGAGATCGGTAGATCGAGGGGTGCTTCTAGAGTCATAGCGGGAAGAGGGTTTGTTGACGATTGGATCGTTGGTTGGAAAGCATTTATGTATTGGAATCTAGCTTATGCAGCTATGTAAAAACGAAAGTCTTGCTCATCGACTCTATCATGTCAGAACACTTGATTTTCCGCTCACGTGATCCGATGCGTGAACGTGCCCTTCCCAGAATAGAGTTCACGGGCGATAATCTATAGTGATTTAGGTGCATAGTCTAGTGAGGAGCACTGTAGGGAAATGCTAAGTGGGGTAGTATTCTGTGGCATACACATCAAAACCAACGTCATGTTGAACGAATATGTTATTGCGAAAGCTCTCATCCTATTTGTTATGGGCAACATGTTACAGCCAATGGAGCAAATGGGGTCCATCGTTCCGGTGGGGCAGAGATCATATAATTCAAGGCGTTGCATTACTAAGGTCGCGATGGTAATTCTGTTAACTGATGCATTTTGTTCCTTGTTAACAATACATAGTATTAAAGTGTTACGTTCACAAGAACGACATGTAGGTACATTGATATATGACGAATGTGTATATGAGGGGTCTAAATGGAAGATCAGAGTGTAGCAGGAATACGGCGGCTCGGCGGAGTGGCTTCCTCCTTCAGCCTGCGTGCAGCCTCCTGCTTGTCTCGTTCCTGTTGATCGAGCTAAAGAAGATACACGGGTAAGTTGGCAGCTTGCGGTAAGTTTGAACGAGCCTACTCACCAAGTCTTTCCAAGAATGATCATTATTCAGCTGTACAATCTAGTTAGAATGCGGGGGTTCAATGGAACATCAGATCTAGACTCACATGTTGGGCTGCTTCAGCCCGTTTTGCGTGAGTCATGGCACCAGCCACAATGAGAAGGCCGATGGTTAAACCCTGTGCCCACATACGTGCTTGGACAACCTGAAATTTTGTTAAACAAAATATCCCCGAGGAGGTCGGTTAAAAAATGAATCAATCACCTTCTGAGCCGTCGTTTGAATCCTATTCAAATAACCATCAGCTAGGAGAAAATCGGAGAATAAAAATAACCTCACTTGTCCCGCGAAATTATGGCACCCGCCAAAGCTAAACTTGAGGCCCAACCACCTAGAATAATGGTGTATTGGTGGCGGTCGGCCCAATCCGCAAATTTATCCTGTGCAGACAACTGCTCCCAGCGGAGTTCGTCTTGTGCTTGTTTATCACTGAGGAGGCGGAGACCTTCGCCATGCCTGTTCATCTTTGAGCCGTAGTAATAGGGAAGATCATGTACGGAACGCACCATGTTGATCTTTCGACCTCAACACCGCGACGCTCGGCTTGGACGATCAAAGTAGGCGCGGTTACAATGACGACGCCAAATGCTTTGAGAGAAAGTGGCAAATTGCGATAGACAGCATATCTGCGCTGTAGATAATATGAACCTCCTAGGCCGACAAGTCCACCGAGGGCAGCGCCTTCAAGGGCACCCCATCGGGTTGCGGCTTCCTGTGCTTCAAGATGAGATCCGGCCTGTGAGATACACAAATTAGTTCGATGAGTGAGGGACAAAAGACTGTGTTCAGACCTTCATTGTTGGGTGTGGTGAGAGGATTTTGTGAATGAGCGTTTGGAGTCAAGAGCTACTTAAATTACCGGAAAACTGGATGATCTCACCATGGTCTGGACCACGGAACAACGGACCCTTTCGGAAATTATTGGGCGAGGCCCACCACGTGATATGACAAATCAATCTATTTCACCGCTCCAGTCTCTCCCGTATTTCTCCGCCCATCGGCTGACAACATTGGCTGTGTCGGTTGATGCGGCAGCTACCCCTTTGCATCCACACAGCATCCACACAATTACCATGCGGAGAAGTTTCATTGATCGACTACATGCCTAGAACCTCGATATACTGCTAATGTACTAAAAAAAATAACGTAACTACTCGAAATATTTGGTCTCGGCCCTTATCAGAAGTGGTCGACAGTGAATGTCCACTTTCCATCCGTGATGTCGAAGTTTTCAAAGTGGGTGTCCTTCATATTCCTCAGTCGCTTCAGGTGCTTGACCACCACCGCGTGTGTTGCATCCTTGATGGGCTCGCGTGTAGCTTTGTCCACCGCCCAGCAGCGAAGGAGCGAAAGCCTCGCCTTCACGTTAAGTCCGGATCCAGGTGGTGGCTTATCGACCTCTTCGCTATCCGGATAAACACTACATTCCTTGTCATCAAATCGAACAACCTCCCCAAGAAGTGCTCCGAGCTTAGCAAGTCCTGTTAAGTCGACCGGCTCTAAGAAATGAATTTCGCCATAGCCAACCCGGCCGACTATGAGATCTTTGAATGATGACAGCTCGTCATATCCAGTTTGCTTTAAGGTTGCAAGATCTGGTTTCACCCAATAATCACCCTCCTCCAAAGTCACCGACCCAGATTGCTCAGGAGCATCATCTTGAAGCACGTTGTGGGTGCTCTGTGCTGTGAAGCGGTTGGGGGTACGGTGTGGACGGGGAGCGGGTGTTGGAGAATCGGTGGCTCCGTTCGCAGAGGGGGAAAGTGCTGCAAGGGCATCCTTTTCGCGTGTAGCAACACTCAACGCAGGGCTGAATATGACCTTGCCACCGCGCAAGGAGCCAGGGGAACCACCGGATTTGATGAATAATTCTGAAGGTTCCACCTTTTTATCCAAAATTACTTTCTTCACGCTTTGACGACCGCCGCTGCCCAAGGATGGACTAGAACTTCGGCCCAGGAAAGCGTCCGTTCCATTGGTAGGCTTATTGTCACTAACTCGACTTAGCGCTAGAGCATTAGGTTTGCCTGACGTGAAGGATAAGCTAGCGAATGGGTTTCCTCCTGTAGCAGAAGTTGATGTCGAGGAACCAAAGCCTCGGAGCTTAGAATTTGCAGGCGTATATCCTAGTTGTACGCGCGGCACAGGGGATCGAGTAGGAACGTCCACGAAGAAACCCGATTTTTTCTTTGCTTGAGTGCTCTCAAGGTTGATGAGACGGGGACCGGGGAGCATATCAAACAAGCTTCCCATAGGTTGAGATATCGATGCTGTAAGAGTGCCCTGGGGTGGATTTACAGCAGAGTTGAACAGTCCATTTGAGCCGGTGGAGCTGAATAATCCATTCTGACCAGTAGAAGCAGTTGAACCAAGGAGGGGAGCAGAAGGTTTGTTGCCAAACAAACTACCACCACCCAAATTAGATTGTTGGTTGTTAGCCTGGCCTAAAGATCCGCCGAATATACTTGATTGTGTATTATTTGCAGGCTGTTGACCGAAACCGCCAGAAAACGGGGATTGGTTCGAGGGGGCAGCTGATTTATTTCCGAACAAGTTGAACGTTGATGCAGGCTGTTGTTGYTGCTGCTGCTGCTGTTGTTGTTGTTGCTGCTGCTGGTTGTTGTTGTTAAATAGACTGCCGCCAAATAATCCCGTTCCTCCAGGTTGAGTAGTGGTCCCCCCTCCGAATACTAAAAATAAATAAATCGATAATTAATAACCTTGGATTGTGTACCACATACGAGGGTTAGAGGCCGGTTGTTGGTTTTGCTGTTGCTGTTGATTCGTGGCCCCAAAGAGACCGCCACCGCCACCGCCACCAAACAATGAATTTTGCTGGGTTTGGGGCTGTTGGGGCTGTTGGTTAGGCTGCTGACCACCACCGAATGCACCAAAACCTGTTGTGGCGGGCTGAGTGGTCGTCGTTTGTGTACCACCAAAAATAGATTTATTAGCAGTATTGTTGCCTTTTGGGTTGTCATCAACGACGGCTTGTAGTAAGGACATATGTAAACATACCGAACGCGCCAAAGCCAGAAGGAGCTGGTGTTTGAGTATTTCCAAATATGCTTCCCGTGGGTTGCTGCTGCTGCTGCTGGTTCTGCTGCTGTGTCTGCTGTCCAAACCCTCCGCCACCGAAAGCCCCTCCTCCTATAAAACCGTTAAGGAATAAGAATAGGCCGAGGGTAATCTGACGTACCAGCACCAAAAGATGGGAAGGCAGTTGGTTTGGCAGTATTGCCGAAGGTACTCCCAAAAAGACCTCCGGTCTGTTGCTGTGGTTGTTGAGGTTGTTGAGGTGCGGTATTTCCGAATGCACCGAAGCCTTGTGTCTGTTGAGGTTGCTGAGTCTGACCAAAGGCTCCGCCGGAAAATAGGCCTGTGGTAGCGGGCGCCGCTGTCCCTTGATTTGCTGTGGAAGCTCCGAAAGCACCAAATCCTGTAGGATTCGTAGTCCCCCCACCAAATGCTGAAGGCTGAGGGTTCTGCTGAGCGGGTTGTGCACCAAACAACCCTGTATTCGTCTGAGGTGTGCTACCGAATGCGGCCGGTTGACCAAATCCCCCACTTGCGCTCGTTTTACGGCCTTGTGCGTAGTCCTGCATTCTTAGCTCCTGCAAACGAGTTTAAGTCGAAGGGCGAAGGTACAATTATTTGACATACTTCATGAGATGTCCCCGCGTACTGGGGCATACAGGATATGGCCTGGTATTGGAGAGTAGTACCGTTTGTTGATCCGGGGTCTTTTTCAGTGAAAGCTGAATATGGTGGATTTGATGAACCAGTGGTTACAACAGGAGTGACGCCTTGTGCGCCCGCTGGTGCAAAAAAAATCTTCAGGACAGCAAAAATGCATTTTAATCAGTCAACTTACTGGAAGTCGCCCCAAATGCCGATGGTGCTTTATTTCCAAACAGTCCAGTATTTCCGCCAAAAGTCCCAGTATTGCTCGTAGTTGCAGGTTGACCGAAAATCCCAGTGTTTGTTCCCGATCCGCTAGGCGTTGGGTTACTCTGTCCGAATGTACCACCACCACCACCACCACCACCACCACCAAACGCGCCTCCCCCGCCCCCAAATGCTCCGAAGCCTGTTGTAGGTTTCACCGCACCAAACATAGGATTGGTAGTGCCACTTTGAGATGTATTGCTTGTTCCACCAAATCCACCTTCCAAAAAATCAGATCATATCGGATGTGGGAAATCATGAAAGCAGAATGTACCGAAACCAGTATTACTAGGATTTGTGTTGGGCGTGCCGCCTAAATTTCCAAACATTGGATTTGCCTGGGGCTGCTGCTGCTGGCTCTGTCCAAAGGCGCCTGTTGAACCAAAAGCTCCACGAGAGTTGGAAGCTGGACAGCATGACTCGAATAGGGCACTCACCAGAAGAACCGAAGCCTGTTGGTTGCCCAAACGCGCTCGTTTGTTGTTGTGGTTGCTGCTGATTTTGCTGGGGGTTGGCCCAGGATGAAGTAACATTACTTCCAAACATTTCAGTTCGTATCCTGGAGGACTAGTATGCAAATAGGCGGCTAGCAGTAGTTATCACGAGAACCAACAAGTCCACAACGCAAAGAATTCCTAAGTCCGTCCGCTCACCCACGGCCGCGTGATCAGGTATTATGTAATTAGCTTCCGTCCACTTTTTTTAATCTAGGGGTGTCGCGACTGCAAGCTTCAGGCTTGGACATTCGTTTCTAATTAACATGCCTGATGGTTTAGCCCAATCAAGAAAAATCCCAACGTTTAATACTCTAGCTCGGGAAGAGGGATTCAAAAATCCTCCAAAAGAGGGATCGACACACAATATTCTAAACGAATTTGTTGCACCTCATATCGAGTCCTTCAATGCATTGTTCGACGATTCAGGTTTGCCTTCTGGCGACCTTGACGGTCGTGGGTTGCTATCTCTAGCGTTGAAAGACATAGGAGAACGCGTCGTTTTTGACGGAACTGGGAACGCAGACTCGGAGAGCGGTATATCGGGATGGGGAAATCGAATGAGAAGTGAGTTCGTCATGGCCCCTGGAATAAAATTCGGAATCAGATACTGAATGTCCGACCCAGTTTGGATAGAACAGGTGACAATTGCGAGACCTATGATCCCCGAAAAAGATAGAACAACTAAAGAAAGACGGGTCTTTCCTTCAGAGGTGAGAACTGTCTTGAGTGCGAAGACCTAAGGCTTGATCGTGCGTAATCCCGCATCAAAATCATGCCTGGTCTTTGTACTAGTAAACGTCATATCCATTTTGCAAGCTTGTCTAAGAATTATATTTCAGGCTCGCGAACGATTAACATCATATCGAGGACGGATGACTATAAAGCTATGCTGGACTGATACCCACGGGCAAAGGCAAGAGATGCCCAAGGACTGTGGACTCGTTCCCATCATGGTTCGAGTAAGTGGAATGAATTCACTATTTTCTGATTTTCCTCACATGTGCTTGAAGTCTGTAAGGTGTAACTTACGCGCCATGTCTTCGGCAGAACTTGTAAGCCACCACGAGGAATCCGAAGAATTTGGCGGATACTTTGTCATCAACGGCAACGAACGCTTGATTCGATACTTGATCCTACCTCGGCGCAACCATGTCATTTCTCTTATTCGTCCAACGTTTGCCAACCGAGGCCCGTCTTACACGCCATTTGCTGTTCAGATACGATGCGTTCGTCCTGACCAAACCAGTGCTACCAATACTCTGCACTACCTATCCAACGGCAGTGCTATGTTACGCTTCAGCTTAAGGAAACAGGAATATGTCATTCCCATCATGCTTGTTCTGAAAGCTCTTGTTGGTGCCTCAGATAGAGAAATATTTGAAGGCGTAATGATGCAAGACTACGAAAACACATTTTTGACTGATCGCGTGGAGCTATTGCTGCGAAGTTTCAAGATGTTCACCATGCACACTGGAGATCAATGTTTGGAATACTTGGGCGATAAATTTCGTGTCATCCTTGGGATGCCGGATGATTGGACAAACGCAGCCCTAGGGGCCTGGCTAATTTCAAAAGTAGTCCTCGTCCATTTAGAGTCGCCTCGAGACAAATTCCGCATGCTTCTGTGAGTTCAAAACAGGTCTTTACGCATATTTCTCATGCCTTGGTAGATTTATGCTTCGGAAATTATACGCCGTCGTATCATCTTCGTGTTGTGCAGACAACCCTGACTCTCCTCAGCACCAGGAAGTTTTACTCCCAGGGAGTCTATATGGGATGATTATAAAAGAGCGCTTGGACGAGATTCTCAACCAAATTCGTAACATAATTGTCACGGATGTACGAAATAACGTGGTGGTTGACTTTAATGATAGTGAGCACCACTGACCACCAAATTAAATGACATCGCTAATTACTTTCTCAGGGCGCTATTTCACTAAAGTCATTTCGCGGGTAAATTTTGATATCGGCGCCAAACTTGCCAATTTTCTGGCAACCGGAAATCTGGTCTCTCCAACCGGACTCGATCTCCAACAAGCATCTGGGTTTACCATAGTAGCGGAAAAGCTGAATTGGCAACGTTATATTAGCCACTTCAGGTGTATACATCGTGGCGCATTCTTTGCTGAACTCAAAACAACTACTGTGCGGAAGCTACTACCGGAAGCGTGGGGTTAGTTGTTTCTCTACCGAATAATGACTTTTTCTGACCTCGCCCTATACAGGTTTCCTATGCCCCGTGCATACTCCAGACGGCTCTCCCTGTGGATTGCTCAACCATCTGTCAAGGACTTGTCGCATAGTTACAGCCCCTCTCACCGTCGCACACATCCCCTCCCTGCTCGCAGCGCATGGCATGACTCAAGCTTTCGCGCCGTCAATCGACGGCCAAAAAAATATCTGTGTTCAGTTAGACGGACGTGTAATTGGATGGGCTCGCCCTGCCTTGGCAGCGCAGCTGGCTTCCAATCTACGTATATGGAAAACTGAGGGAAGGCACGAAGTTCCTCTGGATCTTGAAATTGGGCTTGTCCCCGAATCTAAAGGTGGACAATACCCAGGACTTTACCTTTTTGCTTCAAGGTCGAGGATGATGCGCCCAGTGAAATTTTTAGCAAATGGCCGTGATGACCAGATTGGTCCTTTTGAACAGGTCTACATGAATATTGCCTGCACGCCAGAAGAAATAGAATCGGAAGTGTCGACTCATGTCGAACATAACCCGACAAATTTCCTCTCTATACTCGCAAACCTCACGCCCTTCTCCGATTTCAATCAGGTAATTCAACCCCTCGTGAACGGTCGTGTGACTTGTTTTACTTATTATTCGTGTAGAGTCCACGTAACATCTACCAATGCCAGGTATGTTGGACATATGTATATCCTACCTATCTCACCATCCACAGATGGGAAAACAAACCATGGGGACCCCATCAACTGCTCTTCAGCACAGGACCGATAACAAGCTTTATCGCCTGCAGACTGGTCAAAGCCCAGTTGTCCGTCCAGCTCTTCATGACACCTACGCCATGGATTCTTTCCCAAATGGTACCAACGCAATCGTTGCTGTCATCTCATATACGGGCTATGACATGGAAGATGCCATGATCCTAAACAAGTCTGCCCATGAACGAGGGTTCACTTATGGTACTGTCTACAAATCTGAAATCATCGATTTGAAAGACGCCAGGGGGGCTTCAAAGTCAAGTACTGCCCCTACATTACACTTTGGTCTCGGTAAGGATATCCGAACGCAAGGCGAGCGGCAACACACGTGTTGTGATTTTCTTGATATGGACGGTTTGCCATATATTGGTGCCAAATTGTCTTCCGGAGACCCACTGGCGGCTTATATTAACGACACCACCGGAAGAACCAACTTTGTAAAGTACAAGGGCGACGAGGTAGCTTACGTCGACACAGTGCGACTACTTGGTAGCTATATTTTGCTATTTTTATCTCCGATTCTAATATACATCCATAGGAAGTGATGCTGGAGATTCAGAGCTTCAGAAACTGCACATTACTCTTCGAATAACACGGTCTCCTGTCATTGGTGACAAGTTTTCTTCCCGTCACGGGCAAAAGGGTGTCTGTTCTCAAAAATGGCCTGCCGTTGACATGCCATTCAGCGAGAGCGGAATGCAACCCGACGTGATAATCAATCCTCATGCATTTCCCAGTCGCATGACGATTGGCATGTTAGTTGAAAGCATGGCAGGCAAGGCAGGAGCTATGCATGGTCTCGCACAAGATGCTACACCTTTCAAGTATGTCAATGGCATGTATCAGCTAACAGGCACGATCATTCAACTATTATCATTAGGTTCTCAGAAGAAGACACTGCGATAGACTACTTCGGCGAGCAGCTCTTAGCTGCCGGTTACAATTACTATGGGAACGAACCCATGTATTCTGGGATCACTGGTCAAGAATTTGCAGCTGATATTTACCTCGGTGTGGTATACTATCAACGACTGCGCCATATGGTTTTGGACAAATTTCAAGTTCGTACGACAGGACCCGTTGATCCCGTGACACGACAGCCTGTGAAGGTGAGCTGAAAATTTTATGACGGCTAGTACAAAACCAATAACATGTTGATAGGGTCGGAAACGTGCTGGGGGCATTCGCTTTGGAGAGATGGAACGTGATGCGCTTATCGCGCATGGTACATCTTTCCTGCTGCAAGACAGATTGATGAATTGCTCCGATTACTCGACGGCGTGGGTGTGTCGTACCTGTGGAAGCCTTATTTCTTTGGGCTACGAGGACATCAGTCTTGGTGAGATGACGATTGGTGGCGCATCAGGTGCGATAAAACCAACAGGTCCAAGTGGGGAATATTGTAGGGTGTGTAGGGCTGCTGCGGACGAGGAAGATGAAAGGGAGCGACAGGCGATGGCAACAGGTCAGCATCTCCAGCGGCCGCAGGCTGATGTTCGTGTTGCGATATCCTCTCACAACCTGCTGGGCCGAGCATCAAAAGGAGCAGACCTAGATGTTGTTGCTGTTCCCTATGTTTTCAGGTACCTTTGCGCGGAGTTAGCGTCAATGGGGATCGCAGTATCTCTAGATGTCAGATAGGTTGCTGTTATATGCCACTCTTGTTTTTACAGTTTAGTTTCCATCATAGTAAACATTATCCGCGCTAATTCGAGCACCGCAATATAATATGGTATAAGTGTCAAACACTTGAAGGAAGCGTATAAACAAAGAATATGTGGAAAAAACAGTACAGTACTTGAGAAAACATATTACGTTCCAACTGATACTGGGGAGTAACTGTGTGAAGGAGATGTAGACTTTGGGGAGTTCGTGATCACTTCTCCATCACCATGTGGGTTCCCGTTGCTACTATGAAACTCTCCGTTCCCGAAACGATGGGCCCCATTGGGTATCTTCTTATCTCCATGACTACTAGTTGGGGATGCTTCCTTCAGTGCGACCTCGGGCCTAGATCTTTTTGGCGCTCGACGTTTGCGAGTGCTAATTTCCAGATCGGGCCCACCCCCGAGCAACAACTCTAACAGAGAGTGCTCCAGAGCTGTATCTAGTGTTGTCTCTAAACCGCGAGCTGCGACCGAAGAGGAGGGTGAAGGATAGGGCACATCACAATCCGCTGGTTCCACAGGAATGCCTGACCGTGCAAGGAACATGTCAAATAGGAGACGGCACTCATCTGCTGTCGTAGCTTTAGAAAGGAGACGGCGTACTTCATGCGCGTCAGTTCCAGATAGACGTGGTGTAGTTGTCGGTGCCGCATACACTGGTGCTGGCTTACGACTCGATGAGGTCCTTGGCGGGCGTATTGGCGATATAGGTGGTTGGATGGGACTTGGCACCTCTACATTGGGAGTGCTAACATTTGATGGGGGAGAATCCTTTTGAGTATCATCTGCCTCGGTTTTTTTGTTATCGTGCCCATTAGTAGGTGAGGGTAAGGGTGGTCGGCGATTTGATGCAACGCTCGCACTATAATCTCTTGGCAAAGATGTTGGAGGTAACGTTTCTATGGGTGGAATATCAGGAGGACGCTGAACAATAGATGCAACACGTGAACGCGAGCTCCTGTAGTCCTGGTCATCGAATGAATCACGGGAAGGTGATGCTGGTGGCGAGATAGGACGAGGACGAGGAGGGACAGGACGGTTGGCCAGAGACGATAAATTTGTCACCGATGATTTCGGCTGTACGTTGGGCCGAATTGGGGCTTTCGACTTTGGGGAGTCATCAGAGGCGCCACGAGACCGTTCCGAATTTCCTAAAGACAACTTTGATATCATCCTTTGTAGGCGACCTGAGCCCTTGGGTTTTCCAGATTCCGTACCCGTATGGTAACTGGGCGGACCATCTGCAAGAAAATCGACCATGTCCCGGCTGCCTGGGACGTCTGGAGGGCCTTCCGCCAAAAAGTCCATCAGGTCTCTCGTGCCCGCAGACACTGCATGGTGCCCAGGGCGATTAGGGGTAGTCGCCTGTTTTGCAGGTTTCGAAAGAGCTACGGGAGGATAATCATCATCATCCGAGCCCCCCATTACATCATCTAAATCAATGGACTCCCGATTTTGTTGTACTCTGCGGGTTCGGGGGGGGAAAGGGTCGTCCCCCTTAACTACACGACGACGTTGTTGCATTGCAGTGATGCTTGATGGTGGCGGGGGCACAGGAACAGGGGACGTCGTCGACGTACGTGAAAGTTTGGTTGGAGGGCGTGGTGTTGCGCCAGATGTAGAGACAGAACGAACTCGGTTGGCTCCTGTGAACGCTGCAGGCGGAGAAGTAACACTCGCTTGGCGGGCCCGAGCAACGAATGGAGATTTGGTGGGGCTCTCCTCGTCGTCCTCCTTGATTGAATCTACACGAAGCAGTGATGGCCGACGACCAGTTGCTCGTGGTTGGGGTGTAGAAGAATCAGGATCAGATTTGAATGAGAGAGGCACAGGGCGCTTGTTACCGCGTTGGTCCTTTTCTTGTTTGTAGACCTTATTCGGGAAAAAGTTTAAAAGAAGGCTGACTAAGCGGCAGAGCCACTAACCTCCATTGTTTTCAGCCGATCAGGTGTGAGCGATACTTTCATGGTAGACGAAGAACGCATCAAGTCATCGAATTCTTTCTGCATGACTTCATCCTATATGAATGTGGTTTAGAATTCTGATCCATCAAAGATCGATGAAGCAGTCACCTCAAAAGCAAAGGATTCAGTGTCATTGTATGCTGCCAATGTTTGTTTCGTGTTCTCACTGAGAACAGAATCCGTTTTCCTGTGGCCATTCTGGCTCTCCCCATCCCGGTCGCTCGAAGTTCTAGCATTCGCCATGAACATCTTCATAGCTCTTGTCTTCTCAAACGAAGATCGAGATCCTGCATTGGAATTCGGTACGGATCCAGCCCCTGTCGCTAAAGTTGTTTCCGACGATAAACGGGATCGCGCAGGTGAATCCTTTGTACTGGAAGAATCTTGATGAGGTGAAGAGGTGCGCGAAAGTCTGTCACTTCGTGAGAAGGATTTGCTTCTTCGTGGTTTAGGAGCCTTCGATAGGTGTTCTATTTGATCGTACACTGCACCACGGTCATAGTCATAAATCAATTTTGAACGGGTGCTGGCGATGTGCAACCGGTCGAAAGCCGGGAACATACCTTTCATAGATTTGAAGAGACTGTATATAGAATGGTCTTCACAGAGGGCGACGAATAAATCTTGGACCGTTGCACTGGTGCGACTACTGTCGCGGGAAGCCACGCGGCCTACATTTGATAAGATATGCCTAGGAGATAATATAAGTCTCCGAACGATGGCGGGAGGGTCCAAACACGTACTCGCACAGGGCTCTGTAGGAGAAAAAGTCAGCAGGCGCGAGGAGGTTACGTGCGAACGACACGCACTCGAGAATGGCCGTAAGATACAATGCTGCTGGAGCCATCAGCGCTGCTTTGGGCTGTGATCCACCAGCTGAGCTCAATCTATCGTTAATCCGACTCTCAGCTCCAGGGTCTTCGTCTGATTCGTTCAAGGTTGAATATGCCTCGCATTTAAGCCGCAACAACTGAGAAGGCGATATTCAGCCACGCGGACTTCCCACAAAGAAGAAGGAAATGGACCTCGAAAGCCCATTGCAACTGAAACGTTGCAGAATCATCCTCCAAAGGCGGAACTGTAGCATCTATAGGGCCAGTCCGATCCCAATACGCTCTCAGCTCGACTTCGGCTTCCAGTAGTGCTTCTTTTCCTAGGGTGGTTGGAAGCAGGCTGAGCAGACTGGCGCGTAGTTTGTCTGTAGATAGCGACCGGGCAGTACTGAGAATGCTGTAGAGAAATTCATCGAGGAGAACATTGATAGCACGGAGGGCTTCGATTTTTAGTTTTATCGGTCTTATATCGGAGAGAATGACATCGGCGGAATGAGAGGAGATGTAAGAGGGCCCTATAGAAATACGGGAGTTAAGCCCACGGTCGGACATGGTCAACTACCTCGAAAGGGGGCTCACCACCGGCGTCGGTAATACCAGGCATTGTCGGAGGTGTTGCAAGGAAAGTGGCTTCGCCAAGCAACAGCATGAAAGACCAAATTCGGATGATGTTCTCAGGAGTATATATGCATGTATGTATAGTTTCGAAAACATCAGGCAACTGATTGGAATGATGCTTCTCTAAATAAGATGACCTTCACTGGTGGATAACTACACGAGAACTCGGGGTGTGCTCAAGTATCACAAACATACAAGACGTCAACAAACATCAACCTATGTATCACCCTGTCAACATACTCTCCACCGCCTCTTCATCACTATGAAGATGCACTTGGCGGGGATTGCGCTCGGAGACACCTTCCTCCCAATCATCTGTCGCCACTGGTGATCCAACCAACTCGCCAACAGTGGAGCCCTCTTCGTCCTTACAGTCTGATGCCTGCCAAAGAACCATGCCCTCATGCGCTAATTCCGAAATAGCCCCGGAATCGAGATCATCCAATTTTTTAAGCTTCGCTGGCTGAGACGGCCGTGTCGAAAACTGGGTTGAAGGAAACGCCAGAAAATCATACGGTTGATCCCCAGGGCGTTCTTCGACCTCTCGGTTTTGTGTTCGTAAGGGTTTGGCTGCGTTGTATCGCTTAGTTCCAATCTTGATGGGCCCCGCAATATTCCGTAAGACCTATCATTCATGATTTAAGTTGTTACGAAATAACTTTATTTGCCATGAAGATATTTACCCATGGGCCTAGCGTGGCATGTCTGTCCTTGGATATAGGTGGTTGTTGCACTTGCCTTGCTTCAACCATATACGATGGAAGTGTTTTTGGGGCCGTAGGGAGAGGCCCTAGTTTAGGAGCAAAAAACACGCTCGTCGGCTTGAGGGTATCGTTTCTGTGCTCAACCTCATGGTGTTTTACAAGTTGACGAGGAGTCCGGAATGACTCTTCGCAATCTTTAGAACTTTTCGTTAAGAAATTAATATTTATACCATGACGACCCATTTACCTTTGTACGCGCAGGCTAATGGAACCATGGTGTGGCCACGAAGATGTGCAAGTAACTTCTCTGAATCACTGAAGTTCCGTCCACATCGTGACCACATACAACTATACGACTTCTAAGACCGTAAGTAATCAGCCTCAAAGAGTTTTGGGCGCACAATGGGTTCATTACCTTAGGTTTACCACGTTGTACATGCTCCGACGAGAAATGTGTCATCAATTTGTCTGCAGAATTCATGACTACATCACAACCATTCCATTTACACGTTCGCAAAGACAACCTTGACCAGGACAACAGGACAGCTTCTCGTTCGGCTTCATCTAAGGGCGTCAAATAGGTTGAGATATAAGAAAGAATATGGCTGATAAGCACAAACCGTTCACAAAACCATTACCAGCAGGGTCAGTATAGCTGTAATCTTTGCCTTTGTTACTTTGGTAATGTATGGGTATAGACACATCCATACCTGATTCTTCTGTTACTCTAGATGAATTTCGCCGTTCTAACTGTGCACCACCCCTCTCTAGCGCTCGTCGGACATGAAGTGCCCGCCCCGATAGCCCCAATTGCCTTGCTTTGAATTTCGAGAAATAGTCAGGAGGGGGTGGTATCAGAACATAGAAGGGCTGGGTTGCTTTTGTGCCCCTTCTGTAAGTCCTGTACTTTTTAGATTTCTGCATTTCAGAACCCAAGATTACCAGAGGACTAGGTTCAGGGCCATCTATCCCTTGAACCGAGGGAGAAGACGGAGGAGATGGGAAAAAGAGTGGTGTCTTCTCCCTGGCGCCCCCAGCTTTCGACGCAACAGCAGCTGCTGGTTTTTGAGGAACTTGGCCCAAGGTCGGCGCAGCTTCTAAACCACTATAACTCAGACCATCACTGTGGGTCGGCAGGACTTCCCGAGGCTGAACATTCTCAGGTTGCGAGATAGGTACTGAGGGCAGTGCAGCCGTTGCAGGAATTACCTGACTTTCCACACCTGCAATCACTGGTAAGGCAGCATCAATAGATAGCTGGGCAGGTAGTGGTAACTGCGGAGGAGTGGGCGTGGGGGGTTTCTGGGTTTGTTCTAGTGGTAAGGGGGGTTTTTCGAGTGGAGAGGCTTGTTTCACCAACGCAGGCTGAGGTTGGGTTAAGGTATGTCTAACACTAGGTCCAACTGTTGGTCGTGATGTGCTTTGCATTCCACTAGTACCGGCTTGAGCGGCGTCACCATCACTTCTTACCCCCACTCCTGTAGCTTGGCGTTTGGCTGGAGGCTGCTGTGTCGATTGCTCTGATGGCCCGTCACTAGCCCTCGGCCGTTTCAGATGGGAAGGGTTGAGCGCACGTAATATATCCCGCGCTAGGTGTTTCTTGTCGGCTTGAGATGGGGTGCGTGAGGGATGTTGTGGCGTAGAGGATCCATAAATGCTGGGCCGTGGTGGGGGGTTGACGGCTGGTGGGGAGTTGACGGCTGGTGGGGGGTTAACGGGTGGTGGGAGGTTAACGGGTGGCGGGAGCGTCGTGCTTCCTGTTGGGTGCAGTGGTGGAATCCCATATGGTCGATATTTAGCCGCCTGTTCTGGCGTTAGAGGTCCAGAAAAGAATTGAAAATTCCCAGCAACGTCCTGGTACACAGCGGGAATAGGTTTACTGCTCCCAGGTCGGTTCAAAGCGTGTGGAAGGCGATCTAAGGCAGCAATGTTGATATACACAAATCCTCCCTTGGGGTCTGGGGTAACCAGATGCACCTTCGAACTCTTGTCTTTGTAAACCTTAAAATCCGTATTAGGAAGAGTAAAGTAGGAGTGCGGAGCTGCTGTCTTTTCCCAACGAGAAATTAGACTCTTTAGTCGGTCCACTGCGTGCTCGTTTACTGGGGGGTCGGGTTGGGGTGTACTAGTACTAGAGACAGTAGACCGGGGGCGGTTTGTAGCGGAACCAATCCCATTTTGCTGTAGCTGCGATTTATCAGGAGTCGTACGTCGGGGCATTTTTGCGGACACGGATGAGAATTGTGCTGATATTGAAGTTTGGGTGGGCCTCATGTTGGATGGCTAGGTTTTGACATAGTATGAGTACAGGAGGAAAGAACTGATGCGTCCACATACCTGGTTAGTTCCTAGTGCCCCTGCCAGACTCGATGAACTCGGTACACCAGCTTGAAAGAAAGAAAAGGGTTGGTTGGGTGTATGGTGTATATGTGGGACACATACCAGGTCTATATGATGGCACGCCCTGTGAGTAAGATGAAACGGCAGCAGTATTTGGTATCGACGGGCGGAAAATGGATGAACCATGCTTCCCCGGCATCTGGAATTTCTGGAGCGACGAATCCCACGTAGGCTTGAATTGGTTTTGGTTAACATCTGGGCGTCCAGGGTATTGGGTAGGTCCACTGGAAGACACTTGAGATTGTCCAGTAGGCGTATGAGAGGCCTGTAATGGCCTCTGCGTCGGCACTGCTTGAGCTGCTTGAAGCTGGAACTGCCCCGGCGGTATGACGCTATTCTGAGACGGGCGATGCATTGATTGTTGTTGCATGTGCATTGATGCCATTTGTTGATAAGTTTTTATATCCTGGCTACGAAATGAAGACACCGGATTAGGACGGCCGTGTACTGCTTGTTGGTGGGCCTGTGGTGAATAAGAAGGTTGTGGTTGTTCGATCCTCCTGGAATCTGATGTAGATAAGGAATGCTGAAGTTGTGATTGTGGTTGTGGTTGTTGGCGCTGCACCGCGAAGTTCTGTTGAATATCGCCCAATTGACGATGCTGCTGTTGTGATGGTACTGCTTTGCTTGAGGAGGCTTCGGGCATTGGCCTTTGTAATTGTTGCTGAGAGGTGCTCTATGTATCGTTCAGATAGGGCCCCAGGTTTAATATACACGAAGCAACGTACGGCTTTGAAAGACGCTCCCCCGAGCTTTGATGTAGCTGTAGAGGAACCTGGCGTTTGTCCATCTCTAGCAAAGGTAGCTTGTTGCTAGTGATGGTGGTGATAAATATCGCTGAGATTGATGGCGAAGGGAGAAAAATTGGACATACGGGTACCTCCTCGATTCTTGAAGTTGCAGGTACGCTAGGAGAATGACTGCTCGCGACATTACCAGTTGTAATGGACGCCCTTTGTACAGACGAGCCAGTTATCGCTAGTGGGCTATTATTGAAGAGTTTAGATAGGGCTGTTCGGACCGTATTCCAGAACTCACCGAGTCCGGTTTGACTCCTGGATTACTTGGAGCAAGCGTCTAGAGCGTGGTAAGAGCCCGCTGTTCACAATTCAAAGTAAAGAGCGCGTACTTGGCCTCTTCGCCTTCTCTGATTTTCTTCGCCAACTCGCTTTCAATCATTTCGTATTGTTTCTTACCTTCCTCGTTCATCACGCTCCACTTCTCAATGTAAGCCCTAGCCTTCTCGATCCGGGCTTGGTTGGCACGATAGAGTTCTTCGTTTATGAGGAGGCTTGATTCTGGGGTTTCACCAGACATACGAAAGGGGCTGTGAGGAAAAACTAGGACTTGGTCGAATAACAGTGGCCACGACCAGGATAAGCAAGTCAGAAAAGACCGATTAATGTGATAGTGTGTGATGTCACGTCGCGTTTCTGTCACTGAGGTGAGCTCACGTGATAACGAGACTGGTCATGTTTCTTCCTCGCGTTGTCAGAGTCCAAACACGTTCGTTTGCTGCTGTATCATCTGGCTCTCCCCTAGCCCCTACAACCGGGCCCTATCAGGTATTTGACCGCAAAGCCAAAGTCCTTCAAAAAAATCGTGCAGCAGCTCGGCAGGGAGGTCTCAGCAGCAGAACTGTTGATTATGTTCGCGACGAGGTTGCCGAGAGAATGATGGAAAGGTTTCTCGTACGTCCCTAAAAATCCAAGTGCAACAAAAATTTTAATGCTACCTTAGGATATCAAACGGAAATTCAACACAGTGCTCGATCTTGGCTCTGGACCAGGCCATTTTTCTAAGCTCTTGGAACGGGAAAAGACAACGAAGTGTATTATGTTGGACTCCAGTGGTATGAACTCCTTTCCCCCTCTGAGCCATGGTTGGATATACTCAACCTGATCTATAAGAGGTAACACTGAGGCGGGATCCCGACTCAGAATTTGAAGGTGAGTTCTGGTGTAAGACTCTAAATGAAACCCTTTGTCATCCTAGTACTAGTCAACATCGAAAGGATACACGCAGATGAAGAAAACTTGCTGAATACCATTCCAAAAAACTCACAAGAAGCCATCGTCTCCTGCCTGAGCCTCCACTGGGTCAATGACCTCCCTGGCAAGTAACTCCATCATAATGCTTTGGTATACATATTTACTTTCCCTTGTCCCTGCTACATCAGGCGTCCTTGTACAGGTAAAGGAAGCACTGCAGCCGGATGGCCTTTTCCTGGCGGCTATGTTCGGTGGTGAAACTCTCTTCGAATTGAGGTACATAATCTACTGTTACTAGTCTTGCTTCCTACAAATCCACCTACCAGAACGGCTCTTCAGCTCGCCGAAGTGGAACGCGAGGGTGGCATCTCACCCCATGTATCTCCCATGACGGGTGCGTAATATATCTACAGTTCTCCAAGTTTGCGTTTATAGCCAAGATGCAGAAAACGGAGACATTTCAAATCTTCTCGGCAGAGCCGGATTTGTTCTACTTACAGTCGATGTCGATGAAGTCAAAGTGGCCTACCCCACCATGTGGGAGCTCTTGGAAGATCTCTCTGACATGGGAGAGGGGAATGCGATCATGGGACGGTTAGAACCCTCAAACACACCCGAGCTTACATTCCTGCTGATATTCCGCCGCGACAGTCGTAATTTTATCCACCGCGATACTTTGGCAGCTGCGTCAGCAATTTATAAAGGTAGTGCGCCGCCTTACCTAAAATAGTGAATTGACTAACACCGTAATCCCTCAGCAATGCATGGCAATGAAGACGGAAGTATTCCCGCCACTTTTCAAGTGATCTACATGGTGAGTATGAACGTATAGCTATCTTCTACTTAATAAGTATACCATATGTTTCAGATTGGATGGAAGCCCGCGCCGAACCAACCACAGCCTCTTGAGCGGGGATCCGGCAAGGTCAACTTAAAAGATGTGCTATGATCTATTCTATATAATCTATACAGGTACATCTCTTCTGTTGAGCTTGCTATATGCCATCAGAGACCCAATATGAAACACCATACCTGCATGGCCAAATAATGAATGTCACTGGAACCCTTGGTATCAATGATTGCAGATAGTGGACTGCCCATTTCTGCCAATTATAACGAATGAAAAAGATCGCTGGTCCAAACCGCAATGATCATGTTTTCAGTCTCTCTTTTGGCTCCCGTTTCCTGCAAAAAGCAATGTGGGTGCCAGCAAGTGTAACGCTGTTGCTAATTGGTGTAGCACTTCAATTGATAAACCCACACCAAAAGTAAACCATCTCATATATCATCCTTTCCTCGGTATCTTTGCAGCGGACGGAATGTAAACACCACCCTGAGAAGAATAAACGAACATGTGATGGAATGGATGTCGTATTACTATCATCGTTCCAAGTGTCCTCATTCCACCGATTCGATATAAATATACGGGGTATATGCTGGTGTACGCACATTCCCTGTTCATCAGCGAATATATCAACATTTAGATTCAAGTTGACAAGTCATCTCAGTAACGAGCTTCTGACGCAGAACAATCGCTATCGAGGCCTGTATAAGTCAGCAATCTGCAGTGGCAAACACATGTGAACAATGGTCCGAGAGGCTAGTAGTACATGGGCTTATGGGCTTGGCTGAGACGTGTGTGGCGGCCTCGAAATCTACACGTCGATGCAAGTTTTCGATCCTAGCTGAATAAAGTAGTCTCAACGTTTCTATAGGCGCACACAGATCTCAAATGAACAGCATGGACTGTAGAAAGCGATTCGAGCTTGCTTGCAGACTATTGCAAAAAGGCTTGATAAGAGAAATAGGCTTAGCGCAAGCTCCTCCCGTGTGGTGTGATCCCAGCGTGATCCCATACCTCGAGCAGCACAAGACTTGTACTTCATGAAAACCAATGCCTTGAATCGTTGGTTCTTGCCGTTCTTGTTCAATCTTATACGTGCGTGGTTATCTTGGATAAAACATGGCTAATACACTGGCTTCATTTAAATTGTATGGCCTATCCTGTCGCGTTGTACTTGGACTTGAACAACTCATACACAGGCAAGGTGACGGCTCAGACAGCCCAATACCTAGAAAACTACCCTCTCACACTTCAGCTACCAGATAGAGTTGTCTCACCCTCGCAAAACGTTTCCAGAATGAAGGCGGCGGGGAGGAGCGCGGGATCGAGTATGTCCCTCTCTATTTGCTGCATCCAAGCTAAGCTCAAACATAGATAGATGACTGTGCTGCTCTTTGGAATGAAGCACGTATACTGCGTCTCAGTACCTAACAAATTTCGCTTCATCTCCTGATCATCACTCGACGTGCGTCATCGACGTTTTTGCGGGTGTCACGAGGCCCCTTGCACAACTCATCTCGAGCTCGCAACAAACACTTGACTCGAAATTGTTATTGAAAATACACCTTGCCTTCATGATATCTGGGACGAGTTGTATTCGGCACGAGGGATAGGACCTTCCGAATCTAGGATCTCAATTCGGAGGAACGTGTTCAAGTTTTGACTGATCACACGGGAGGGGCGTTTACTGTCGTTGCTCCACCGAAGAGCCATATCTGCCCCAATGGTAGGCGATCCTGACCTTTTACCTACCTATGGAACACAAAGACTGGAGGAATAATTGGCATCTTCAAGCCACATTAGCTGGGTATCATGCCTCGACTTCTCGTCTGATGGAAACCGGCTCCTCTCGGCATCCGACGATCGTACTGTCTACATGGTTATAACTGGCCCGTAATCTGGCACAACAGCTGGGCACGGGTTGGCTATCGTGTGTTTGGTTTTTTCGAGGATGGGGCACGAGTAGTATCAAGTGACAAAACAGTGCGCATCTGGGAAAAGAACCCCGAGAGCGGTACCCACCTTCTAATATGACAATCCGGATCGTGTACCGTGAATCCCCCCCATGTTGCGTATAAATGTTCCTGTGGGGTGGGATACCATTAACCCAACATATGGCGTACTTGTGGAGGGAAAACTACGAAACCTTCCAGGACACGAAAAAGGAATGGAACAGCCGCCTATTCCCCCAACGGAAAGGCCGTTGTTCCAGCTATCGACAGCTTCTACAAAGAAACTATATATTTGTAGCGTGCTCCGGACAGGAAGAATACTAAGTCTCGAAGCCCTAAAGGAACGCACACTGATAGGCGGCCAGTGACATACATGGACAGTATTGGTGGCTCGACATATAAGGTTTTTCTACGGAAAGATTCTTAGAGTGACCACCTTTCACGTAGAGGCTAAGAGCGAGTAGAAGTTTATAACAAGACAAGGAGGACGGATAGATAGTATTGGCGGGAGACTGCACCCAAGATTGGGAGGATCCAGTTGTACTACTAACTCAGAGCTACTGCACAGTGCAGTCCCTATAGGCGTCCCATACTACTACATAATGAGCGTGAATTTCGGGAAAGTTGTCAGTCTGATTGATGACTGAACTATCTTGGTTTGTCAGATATAGTACCTTCTGGAGTGACGCCCTGTGCCAGTATTTGACTCCGAACTCCCCACACAGCTTTGAATCACAAACATTGAATCCAAGGTCTAAATATCCAATCTCTCCACCCATCGCTAACCATAGTGCTGATTAGCTCTAAGGACGACATCATGCATATCCGGCGACTATACAGACTCGACTTTAACTTCAAGCCGTGGCCTCCGATATCCTGTAGGACCAGTTACTAACACAACTGTCCAGGACGCAATCGGCCGCTTTTCTTACTCTGTCTGTGTCGGTAAGAAGCGACTAGGCCATATCGTACAATGATGGACTCCGGGGCTCAAGCTTCAAATGGGACGGGTTTAACTCGATTTACATCGTCCGCCCGCTTAAGAATATTGTGCTGAGAGTGGTAGGGTGCTGAGAGTGCCTTTGTACTTCATAGTACCCGCTTTTTCCAGTTCAATACCTCCGCGACCTGACGGAACGAGACAACATCCAGACCAGGGCTAGTCGAGACCAGCCGGACCCCATGCACAGTGTGTGATGTTTCTCAATGTTAGCCAGAGTTAATGCACTATCTCTCGTCGCTGTCAGTGTCAGCGACAAACAATGACCCCAAGCTAGCGATCCCTAACATATATTCATACCTCCTCCTCCATGTTCCAAGGGAAACGTGCGTCGGCCCGAAGACCGTCAAGTAGGTACGACGAGGTTCAAACTGACAAAGCAGTCGACAAGTTCCTCGTCCGCCGTCGTAAGCTACTTGCAATAAATAGCTTCGGTCCTATCTTGGGGTATCTTGCCATACTGTGCTTAATCTTAGCCCCGGGACATACCCGAGCGCCTGGCTTAGGAAGAAATGAGGATTTTACGAGGTACATAGCAAAACCGGACTCTAGCCATATAAACCTTGTCTATCCGGGCGGCGACTAGATATAGGTGGCTCATCCCGCCTGACGGGTTGGAGTTCTAATTCGTGCTTTTGGTGTGGGTTCTGATATGAGACTTGAGTGGTATAATTCACTACCTCGTGGCCAATCGGAAGACTAGATATCACACGCAGGCAGCGTTTTTTGGGCACTACTCAGGGGCCATTCTGGAAGCTCTGAGCGTATACTTATCAACAGTCTTCGTGGAATACTTAAAAAATTATTGCTCATTCCTACTATGTCAGGCGTATTGCATAGATCAAAGAAGTGACACGGCTGGTGGTGAGCCCCTCCCTCTGTACTAATGCAGCCAACCTTCTACCGCCGGTCTTTCAAGAACTTCACATGGTATATCACCCAGAACAGAATTTCAGCTTGCCGAAGTGGACCATGAGGTAATTTGCGTCTAAATCTGATTCCTGATTCCTGCCAAAATAAAAGGAACGGAGTTATCTCCGATTTCTGAGCTGGAATGATATCGTTTACGGCCGACATGCATGAAATCCCCTTTGCCATATGGGGGCTCCTGGAGGATCTATCACCCATAGAGGGGGGCAGATGTGATCATGGGATGACCAGGCCAACCTCGATCTCAAAGGTCACACACATATCCTTGACACCTGGTAGGACAATCGTAAATTTGTCCTCTGCTGCACGTTTACGGCTACGTCGGCAAATTAAGGGAGCGTATGACGTGCCTAAAAAAAAGAGAACTGGCTGATCTTAAGATCTCTCCAGAAATGCACACCAATGAAAGTGGAGAGATTCCCTCACCCCGGCGTACGCGTTTGACATGTTCGAGATTGGGTAAAGTATGCACAAGCCAACAATGACCTCTCGGAGTTCCGGCGAGGTGGACTTAAGATAGCTCGTGTTCTTCCCTTTGTCGGTGCAGGAAACAGCGTTTAGACATTTCCACGATAATCAAATTGTTTTCGATCTCGTCTTCTACTCCTAGAAGTGTGCTGTCATGTTCATACCCGCGTGACCACATTAACCTGAGGTCTGGAAAGAACGCCTCGTGTCCAGTAATGAATTTGTTGTGACGACTTCTACCGGCGGCAGTTGGATTTCATCTTTCAGATGACAGGCGGCACACATATGATCTTATACTGACCAAACCTTGTTAAATGCGGCCGATTTGAGTATAATAAGAGTGATGTTGTTGAAGTTGACCAGTCCCTTCGACATAAGACGCCGCGGGTCTAACCCTCCGGCAGGAACTATCCCAAAAAGGTGCATCCGTTTCCATAATTGGCTACACAGATCAGCCGATTCCGTCTTGCGGCATCGTAATTTTATTTCCCCAAGGGCATACAAGGGGAATCAGGGTTTTAAAACAGTGGCGATAACTGTTTTTCCAACCATTACACGGAGGGGGCGGTGGTACTGCGGGAAAAATGAGTTATAATCATATCAATAATTGAAAAAACTGCCCAGACTAACATCATTAGTACTACAAGATCTATCAAGCACACAAACAGGAATGATATCTTGTATCGTGTGGCGGTGGTGTATACGCCGTATATACTCTGCCATCCACGATATGAACGAAGGGATAACTATACCTCATGATCACTACAATTCGCCAACAGATGCTATCCCCCCTCATCCGCCGGTGTCGATTTATCAATCTGGGTCTCATCTCTGCCTTCAGCTTGATCAATACCCTCTGTCTTGCGGGTTTCTTCGGTTGTTGGGTCAGATTTTCCTTTCCCACCTACATGGAACTTTCGCTTCGGAACAACCGAATATAGTGCTTCCTCCCAGTTCCTTGTCTCGACCCACTTGAGAAGGATCTCAAATACCTGGTTTACAGTCAAGACCTTGCGAGTAGGGAGCGATGCAAGGTAGCGGCCGATGGGTAGTCGCGCAGTCCGAATCCCTGATTCTTTTGCTTTATCCAGACAAAGATTCTGCACCCAAGGGTTATCGCAAATTCTTCTCCGGACAAACGGAAAAGGATGATACCTTATATCGATTGTGATCGCAGATTCCACCGATAATGTATTTCTCGTTAGGTTTCAGTTCGGTAAGTTCATTCTCGGAGTCTGCGGTAAGATATACAACGTCCTGTATGCCCTCTCGGAGTTTGTTTTCTTCGAGATTCTCGGTATTCTCTGCTTCACCTCCGTTTGTGCCAGGGGTTGTCCCGGTCGCATTATCAGAGCCCTGGGCTTCATTGGCCGCCTCTACTGGTGTGGTTTGTCCCATCCAGAGTCGTTCGTACCCTTCATGCCACCATTGGGTATTTGCCCACCTCTTGTACCCAGCATCACTCAGACCTTCCAGGCGAGTAAAAGTTCGACCATTTAACGATGTGTAGATAAGTGAAAAAGGATAGGCAGCGTTGCGATTCGCGCTATAGGTATATGCTAATTGGGAGCATAGAGATATGATTTCCTAAGCAGATCTCATGTATCGCGTCCTAACGACTATTGAAGGAGGGGGGCCGCTCACCTTGTCATTCATCATCTCGTCAAACCCAAGGTCTACGACTACAGTCCCACCAAAACGGATTCTGGGCCGTTTCTTCTGCCTTTTGTTCTCCTCCTCATCTTCACCCAGTTCTCCTGCAGCACGTTTCTCAGCGATCAAACGTTTCTTCTGTTTTTTAGCCTCCTTCTCTTTGGCTCGGCGCTCAAGTTTTATGGCAGCATAGCGCTCTGCTTTTGCTGCCTTTTTTACTGCATTCTTGGACAAAACTTTGGTATTCTCTGGTCCTTGAGGGGGGCCTTCTAGGCTCAGAGTACTTTCATCTGATTGAGTTTGCTCGGCAATGACAGGCGGCGCCACAGATCCATCCATGAACCAGGCTGATTCGTTGTCGGCCTGCAAACCGAGCGCAAGTGAAGCAGGAGAAGTGTAAAAGACTTCAAGGCCTACTAAGGAATCTGAGGTCTAATCAGCCGTTGACGGTCTGTATAGCCGGTAGATGCCGATTCGCAGATCGCCTCAAATTGCTTGGACTCTTGCTGGAACCTCCGCTGCTGTATATCTCCCATTGAGGCACCCATTTAACATCGACCCTCTAGATCTTTCATCGACAAGCTATGGCTGCAGCGGCTTCCCTCAAATTTCTGACCGTTCCATCTGTTAGCAAGCACACCGCCACCGTTATATTCGTCCATGTAAGCACTCAGCTGGGACTGGATTTGGGATCGAGTCGTTAAATAACATACTTTTTTTCTTCCTTATGATCATCTCGCATTAAGGGCCTGGGGGACACAGGCCATGGGTGGAAGCCAGTCGCAGACATGTTTCGAGTCGACCCTGCTCTCACACACGTAAAATGGATACTGCCTCACTCGTAAGCTCTTGTTATTTCCCAGTCCTATAATTCCCCTCTCAATTTGTCACCACTTTCCACATTTATATGTCTAAACTATTCGATACTGACGTACTAACAGGCCTACACGAAGCGTCAAGGCGAATATGAGCATGGAAATGCCATCCTGGTGGGTCTCAATATTCGGTACCCACATCAGTCACTCACTCGCGCCGTCGTCGCGATAGGTTCGACATATATTCATTTGGATTTGAAACCGATGAAGATGAGATGGGAATGCTGCAATCAGCGAGGCTGATTAACCAGTTGATCACACAAGAGGTTGATTCTGGTACAGATCCCAGCCGTATCGTGTTGGGCGGATTCAGTCAGGGCGCAGCGATGTCTCTATTGACGGGTCTAACAGGGGAGAGGAGGCTGGCTGGAATAGCGGTGTTAAGCGGCTGGCTGCCCTTGAGGCAGAAATTCAAGGCTGTTAGTTTTCGGTGTCTCAGTGCTCGTGGACTTCATTGCTGACACAACCATAATGTCGCAGATGGCATCCCAGCACGCCTCATCCATTCCCGTTTTCTGGGGTCATGGTTCGATTGACCCACTCGTCAAATTTCAGTTTTGCAAAGAATCTTCTGAGATCCTGACCAAGTCACTTGGGATACCAATATCCACATCTGTAAACGAATGCAAAGGCTTAACCTACAATATCTACGAAGGCATGGGCCACACAACAAACCAGAAAGAGCTAGACGACCTGAAGGAGTGGATCAAGAGGGCTATCCCCGATGAGGGGCGCGTACCGTCGTGATTGGTTAGTGTATGGCTGTCTGTGAATTTTTTGCTTTTATGATGTCTTTTCGGTTGCGGAGAAATCATCGTGGTTTCGCTTTTTCACGCCGCCACATCTGTCAACTTAGGGTTTCTCTGGTAGCTAGATCAATTTCTCTCTTTCATATTTTCATAATTTTGAATTCTGAGCTCCGCATGAACATCTGTATGTATTAGAACTTGTAAACAATGTTGTAGCAAGAGAGGGTCGAATATAACAAGGATTTGACTAGGCAGGCAGTGGCTTGGGGGACGCCCGCCCAGCGCCAACCTGAGTTGTCGCCGAGCCCATTGACATGTGGTACATTAACCCCAGGCGGTGGTTATCCAGCCAACTGGGTCTCTTGCGGAATCCCAGGGACTAGGACAAATCTGCCCGCCGATCCTCTGACCCCAATTTCACATTTCCAGTTGATATACATATGTATATACCCACACATCAATCTGTTGAAGCCTCGTACATGTGTAGCTGCTGCACAACTCACTTTTCCTGATCAGGGGTCATATGATGTCACAGTCACGATGCTCCCGTCTCACCCCAACGGCACTTTCCAGCACTTTCCTTTCTATTCCTTTCTCAAGGGGACCCGTTGATCAAATCCCCCTTTGCCATCGGTCGTACAACGGGCCTTGATATACACATACCATTCTTGACAGGCCATCATCAAGCCGTTGAAATGCCATCAGATACGACATCGCCAAATCCCCCTCCATACACCGAGTCCGTTTCTGCCACTCCAGACATCCCGGACGGGTTTTCAGCGTCCCCGCTCAACGGGGTTGCAGCCACATCTCACCCGGGTACTCCATCAGGTCCCACTCCACTCGGCGCGCAGCCTCTTATTCCTTATGCATACTACGATCCTCGCTCCCCGTACTCCATGGCTCAGGCAGATACACGCGCAAGGTGGAGGTTCATTAACGCTCTCCTGTGGGGATTGGGACTGTGGATCGCAATCGGATTCCTCATCGGAGTTGAGGTAATCGATTATGACTCTGCCAGCAGTAATGACGTTGGCGTGTTGTGGGTGATTCGAATGGGAACGACGTTTCTGAGACGAGACACTTTTTTGGATAGTTAGGCAGGAGCGAGGCACGTGGAACGGCGAGTTTTTTGTGTCTGTATATTCATTTCTCTTCTCCTTCTGCCGGGATGTCTGATAGAGAATTGGTGGTTAGATTGTGTAGTTTTAGTTGCGTTTTGTTCCCCGGCCCTTGCCTGGGCTACTTGCCCGTTAGGCGGCGACTTTTGTACGATATATCTTTTACTAAGTGCTTCTAGTGACTAATTATTAATTCCCTATTTGATCATTGTTCTTACTGATGTCGTCGTCTGTTCTTTCTCAGAACATTTTGAATCCATCAAACCAACCACCCTCGGCCCTCTTGAGGCAGCAGATTCTCAGGGGAGCGGCTCCATCATTCCTTTCCTCGACGGGTTCTTGAAACTCCTTTGACATCAAAAATGACTCCAAAGTTTCACTAGTACCCCCGACGGATAGCGGAGTTCAATAAAAACACAAAGACCGGAATCATTCCTCCGGATTGTCGCTCAAGCCAGGGCCAAGCCACCTGATACCAGGTCCTAAAACCTCTAAAAACCAAGTACTAAAGCCGACCTAGTGTCAGCGGATCCAAAAATAAGGAATTTTCCATAAAAGGGAAATGTACTTCCAAATTGATCTAGCTGTGATCTTGTCAGACTTGGTCATGTTTTTCCACCCGAATTCTGGATTTCTCTCTGGCCCCTTCCTCCCCTTAATTGAGGATGAATCTACATCAAACCATTCCATAAGGCGCGCTCATTATCTGTCGAGAAGCGGATGACTTGTGGTCCACATAGGCGGTTATACTGACAGGATGCAGGTTGCGATGATATCGAAAAGGCCACCAAAAATCTGCCATACTGACAGATTGGACGTTGGACGTTTTAATATTTGTGTAGTTTCGAGGTTATCGTAAATAAGAGGACTTCGTTGTCATCGGGGCATTTAGATCCTGGAAAATGTCCCTATCAGGGTGTTTGGGCCGCTCAATAGCCAGCATATGTGAAAATTCGTACCCAGTGACCACATACTTACTCAGGGGGTGGCTTTTCCAGACCGACCGATCCCACATGCGTGGTGAGGGTAACACGTACACCTGTCTAAATGTGCCCCGCACTCCTGGCTCTTTGGTTCCTTGAAACAAAAGGGAATCCCTTCCGCTCTCCATACCCCGGTAGTATGGTATCGATACTGACAGAGAAGAGGAGGTGCGAAACCTTATCTAGATGGCTATATACATTTATCTTGCAGCTATCACGCAGTGATCTGTGGGGGTCTAGATCTTGTTACCCTTTACGGTTCGGTGATGTAGTTATACTCATTTTACGGAGCCAGGCCAGAAATGCTTTAAACTCTTATTCTTCCAATTCGACAATTCAATGACGGGTTGCATTCCGCATGCGTATGGTTGCGAGTCTGCATACTGAACAGGGCTACAAACACATAACAACTGCGCGTCGTCCTAATAAGTACTGGCCAAATTTCGTTGCATGCCAAAGGAACAAAACGGCCTCTACTAACTGTGCTTTTCATATATGTTGCCACATGTCAAACAAAAGATCCGATCATACATGAGCGCTTCATGATCAGCCTCCAAGCCAGCCTTGGGCTGACATCAGACGTCAAATTTCAGATGTTGTAACATTCCGGACGTAGGTTCCTGAGCGCTGAGTGGAGATATCCATGCTTTCGAGAGGTTGTTCGTTGTCGGAGCTGGTGGAATCCATTGAGTGAAGGGCTGCTCGGATTCTTTCCGGGTTGA
>CEMJ01393256.1:790-36883 GCA_900068955.1 Clitocybe nebularis | reverse complement strand
GAACAGAAGCAGGGATTAGACAAAGATGACAGGGCACTCTCGGGATGCAGTACATAAGTTGAGGGTCGAACGCAAGCGGGTTTTGACTGCCAAGGATTGGTGCGAGCCAAGTTCCATTAGGATAAGAGATAGAGTTATAGGTTCATCCGAGATCTAGAGTACCGAGGATCATGTTTTTCACGAGATAGATTGTCACGGCGATAGATAAATAATAATAATAATCAGAAGGCGCAAGAGTGCCGGCCGTGATCGAAGGGGTGCGAGATGAAAAAATAAGAGGTGGGTCACGACCGTCACGTACTCCGGGGTCGGATACAACGGGTAGGACGGTACATCGCGTGGGTGCCGTATTATTCTACTATCAGTCACACCCTTCCTCTTGTTTTTTCACCACCTCGTTCTCGACCTCTTTTCACTTTAACATCTCACAAAACGCTTACAGATGAGGGCGCTATACCGGCGGTAACAGATGGGCGTCTATAGGACAGTAGCTCAATCTGCATCTGGCAGAAACTCGCAGCGACAGCGGTTGCGCAGCTGTGGAGAGAGTCCATTCGAGTCAGCTGGCGGGCGAGTCAGGCATTGGAGGGGACGTCGTCATCGCTTGTCCACGTGACATTTAAGGTTAGGTTTATTGTTGAATGGCCTGTGCGTGGGAAAGGGGATGTGGGTTGATTTGATTTGGATGTGACACAGACTCCAAACTCGGGACCATCCGACTTTCTTTCACATACCCTCTCTCGATCGCACACAACTTCGAGCTCATCGTTCTCTACAGCGACAACCCCCCTCTGCTCGTCGTTCAAGTCCTTTCTCACCTCTCACAACCCCTCTCCGCCTCTATCCATCCCCTCTTATCCTACAATACCCCCGTTGCTGTCGTTGTTTGCCTGCCACTGCCCCATTAGTGGCCTCTCACGCGCCCTTCAACGTCCTCCGCCCGTCTCTGGCTACCATATTCACTTACTGAATACTCTCACACGTCCCACCATCCCCCAGTTGATGTGGTAGATTCCATACAAACCCTCCCAACGTCACCAGCACAATTTTGCCCACTCTGGCTGCCTCTACCATATCCCAACATTCCTCCCATCATACCGACGAGGACTTCATTAACAAGTCTCTCCTGGACTCACTTGACGCACAAGCAGACGCTGAGCCTATTTCTTCCTCTGACTCGGAACAAGCAGCTGCTCCTTCATTCGGCTCCGCCTCTAATTCTTCGTCTGGCGGCCGTTCCCCTTCAGTCCCATATCACATAGCTATGCAAGCACACCATCAATCACTGGCTCGTCCTGACTCTCCCATTGATAATCACAATAACCAGCATAGGCTTCCCCAGGACATGTACAGTCATCAAAACGGCATGTACTCGTCACTTTCCGACAACACCGTCAATATGCTCCCCGATTATGTCAATGAACATGAATCGCGCAATTTCCAACAACAACACCCTAATGCATACAGATCGAACTTTAATTCGTATCCTACTGCCAATACTACACGCCCGCGTCACCAACCAAATCGATCCACTTTAAACTCATCCAACCCATACGACACCTCTTCCTACTTTGCAACATCGGCCTCTGACGTTTTCCCGCCGCCAATGACATCTCCTGTTCAATCACACATGCAAGCGTATGAACATCGTCCCAGTTACGACTTTGTCGGTGGTCCAATCATGAATGGTGCAACCAGTACCCTCTACAATAATCCTTCGACGGGAATGCACCAGCCCCATCAAGTCAATGGGAGCAAATCCCAGCAACAGCAACCCCAACATGGTGCTTACTCGGCATCTTATGCGAATGGTCTCCATCTTTCGTCACAGACACCTTATGGTCCTCATGTACCAGCGGTAACCACCAATTCTCTGGCGAGTGGTGGTGTTGGTTCTGGGGGTCCGCCTGGTTTGGCACCGCCCAACAATACAAACCCGACGAATGGCTCCGCAGGAGCGGCCAATACCGAAGAAATATCCACCATATTTGTGGTTGGTTTTCCAGAAGATATGCAGGTGTGTTTGTTTTTATTTACCGTTGATAGATTAGCACATATTAATGTGGCGTTCACAGGAGCGGGAATTCCAGAATATGTTTACTTTTTCGCCTGGATTTGAAGCCGCTACCCTTAAAATTCCCAATAAGGAGTACACCTCTTACGGTTTAGTAGGAGCCTCAGGTGGCTCGGCTGCATTAAGGGGAAGCAACGGATATGCAGGATATGTCGGGCCTAACGATCCTTACAATCTTGTCACCGTAAATCAAGGTGGTGTCGTCGTTGACGCAGGAAGAGACGGAACGATGACATCTTGGCCCGCTTCAGTCCCTGGGGATGACATCGGTGGAGGTCATTTCTTAGGAGGAACCCTCAATGGAGGCGGCGGCCCCGGTGGAGCCGCGTTGAACATGCCTCCCAGGAAGCAAATCATTGGTTTCGCAAAGTTCAAAACGAGGGAAGAGGCAGTAGTTGCTCGGGATGTATTACAAGGGCGAAGGGTGGATATCGACAAGGGTGCCGTACTAAAGGCGGAGATGGCAAAGAAGAATTTGCATACGAAGCGTGGAGTTGGGCCTGTTCCCGGTGGTGGGAGTGGGGGAGGTTCCAACATGTCTGGATTACCACATACCGCATCACTGAACGGTGGTACTCAGAGTGGCGCTGGTGCCGAAACATATGGGATCAATGGAGCTGTTACTGCCAGTGATACCATGGGTTTGATGGGAAGTGGTCGGTTGAGTCAGTGGAGGGAATCTATGCAGGATCACATTCATCCACCTGCCAATACCAACACTGTGTTGAATGGTAATACTGCTCCAGGACGTGAGGAAGAAGAAAGAAGGCAAGGAATGATCAGTGCGATGGGACTCGGCGGGCTCGGTTCTGCTACTCGCGGACCGAGAGAACGAGCAGAAGATGATGAGAGGGAGCGAAGGCGAAAGGAGAAGGAATTCAGGCTTCGAGCGGGAAATTCAACAGCCTTCGATGCCTTCCATTCTGTTCCGGCTGTCACCACTGGCCCTTCTGCTCCGTCGACAGCGTCGAGACATATCTCAAACCTAAGTGGGACAGGGCTCCTCACTGTCGATAATGGGTTTAGTGGTGGAGGAACTAGTCCCATGATGGGGAACGGCTATGGAAACATCTCCACGGCGCAGCATAGTGAGGAGATGGTAGGGCCGTGGGATAGTGTTAAGAGCCAAGAACCTTTGCGACCTCGCTCATCATCCCAACGATCCATGTCTCCCTCCCACAACATCTCGACCCCTGGCTTCTTTGACGCACCTTCTGTTGATCAACAGCAGCAACACCTCCAGTATCTCGAACAAGCTCAACATGAGCAGCATCAACAGTACGATCAACAAGTTCAAGATCGCCGCGCCTCTGTTCGTGCCCACGCTCATTCAGTGTCAAGTTCGTCGAGCGTTGTAGGCGGTTCGCAAAATGGTGCCATCGGGCGTGAGATTGACGGAACCACCACCGACGAAGAAATGACCAGGGCTTTCGGTGGACTTGAAGTTAGTACGGAGGGAGGCAAGATATCACCACAGCTGCCTTCTCCCGCTTCCGGGGCTAGCTCAAGAAACGGTGTTGATCAAAACCCTCCTGTGAGTAAATTTTTATGATTTCTTCTATGCAATATCTAATATCTTTACTAGATTAATACGTTGTACGTTGGGAACTTGCCAACATCCCCATCACCGGCAGGCTTTCCACAAGATTACCTCGAGGAAAGTTTACGAGAGCTGTTCTCATCACGTGTCGGCTTCCGGCGGTTATGTTTCCGTCAGAAAAGTAACGGGCCTATGTGCTTCGTCGAGGTATTTTGGTTCACCGCTTTCTTTCAAGTATTTTTTCTGACCCATCTTTAGTTTGAAGATGTACCTTACGCTACCAAGGCGTTGAATGATCTATATGGCAACACTTTGAAAGGGTTAGTCAAGGGAGGTATCCGCCTTTCTTATAGCAAGAATCCGCTTGGTGTACGAACACCCACCAGCGCTGGCAGCAACGGATCTTCTATGCAACAACAACAGCTGCAGAACAACGTCAATGTCAATAATAACCATCTATCATATTCTTCGACATTTGCTCCGGATTTTCAGCCCAAGCTAAGCGAAGAACAGTCTCGCGGTGCCAAAACGCTCTTGCAACAAAATATGAACATCACGTCTCCTCCACCTCCTCCAGGCCATCATGCGCTCCCTCCTTCCTTTACCCTCGCCCCTAACTACCTAGCGTCACCTCCGCCACGTTTTTACTCATCTTCTCCTTCAACGGCTTCTACGTTTGGCACTTCATCCGGGGCAACAACTTTGACAGGCACATCAAGCGCGTTTATGCCGCGTAGTGCAGGTAACATAAGCCTTTACGGCTTCGGGATGTCTTCTGGTACAAACGCAGGCCAATCCTCGTCGTTCTCGCCATTCGGGCTCTCGAGCACTCCGCCTCCCCAATCCATAATACCCGATCACTCGACCACCTCTGATGATCATGTCTCATCCACACATTCCTAGCATTTTGTTCATCGCACTTTGTCTCCTCCCGGCAATAACTTAGAGGCCGCCAGGGCCGGCTGAAACGGGCAACATTTAACTTTATTCGACATAAACCGCACGCAAACACAAGCTTCTCCTCACGCACGCAATATATATTTCAATCGCCCACTCCAAGTCGCAATATATCTATGTACTACCGTCACCAACACTTCAAGCTCTTCCGACAAACCTCATTGCATTCAGTACCATATTCATTTTACCTTTGTCGCGTTGCTCCCTTCCTTTTTGGCTTTAGGACTCTGATTCGCCTGTCTGTCTGTTGCAATATCTACACCTCACCCAACTCCAATCCCCAACATCAATTTATATATAACCCTTGCTCCACATGCATTTGAATCTGAATCCGTATACTTACTGCTCCCTGTTTTCATCCTACCTGTCCACGCTACATACACTCGTCATTATATATTTTTGCGTTGTTCCTTTCCTTCCTCCACATCCGCCTACCACCGCTTTTGTTTAGCTTGCCCAGTCTCAAGAGTCCGCGCGTCAGTTCTCTCCCAAACTACTATTATCATGTATATCACCATGACAAGATACCATGCTACCATTGCTCAATAATCGGATTTTTTTATCTCATCCAAATCATCCCATCCAAACCATCTCTATAAAAGGGAGAAACAAAACGAACACGGAGGCAATTCAGCTGTAATAAGTAAGGGACGAGATCAATCTATACACCGATATATGCACAGGTAGGTAACATGTATGTACACAAAGGAGACCCACACTACCCCGTATCCCCATCCTTCGCGCTCGTTTCTGAAGGTACCGGGGTTGACGGAGTTGATGCTACCGCCAGACTTGTTGCCCCAAGCTTGACCTTGATCTTCTTCGGTGGGTCGTCTCCATTTTTTGTGCGTCCTAGTCCAGCGAAACTGGGTCTGTCTCTCTGGGTTCCTAGGTCTGGCTTTTTCGATTTGCTGAGGCGCTCCATGAGCTCGTCGTCGTCATCTGAACCCCGCCGTCGTTTCTCCGGCCGTAACGAGTCTAGGGATGCCATCATCCCCGGCGCTGGTGACTGAGGTCTTGACCTGGACTTCGCCAGCGCTTCTAGCAGATTATCGTCATCATCGTCTTTTGGTATTCGTTTTGATGGAGGATCGGCCAACGAAGGCCCTGGTACTTGTCGATGTAGGAGTTTGGGACTCGCCGGGAGCATCTCGGGTGAAGGAGACCGAGATGTTCTTGCTGTTCCTCTAGGAATCACGGATTTCTGATCAAGAGGTAGCAGATCTTCTTCATCCTCATCTTCGCCGTAATCTACCAAAGAGCCCAGAATTGGTGTTCGCAATGGGGGTCTGTACCCTTTGGTATTGCCACCCATGGATGCCCGTCGTTTCCGCTTCAATGTGCTGCTATTGTTGGGCATTGTGGACGGAGCACCGCTACTCCGAGTCCATGATTGGCTGATAGGGGGTATGAACTCTTCATCATCGTCCGCGTTGAAGTAATCTTCCTCTTCCGCATCCAGGGCTCTGCCTTGAGGCCAACCTCGAGATTCGGTGGTTCTAGAAACAAATCCTGGTCAATCGGTCTGGAGGTTGAGTAGAAGTCGAAGCGTACTTCTCGACTTTCGTCTCCTCAGGTATAGGCTCGTTGTTCATCTCCCAACGCCGAATTAGCAGCTCAAAGCGCTGTCCCCCGAGGTGACTCTTCGCTAGTGTTCGAATTTCGGACTCGTGTTTAGTCATACAAAACTTGATCATCTCCTTCATATTTTCCTGTCAAGGGGACGGTAAGTATATCTGTAAATATGAACCTAGGCATTAAACTGACCCTCCTCATGTTCTCAAAGTATTCCTGACATGAACAGCTCAATAAGTTGTCTCGCCGAGATTCTTGCATTGTCAGATCAAGAATAGGTTTTAACACGTCGTGCTTCATAATTTGCGCATGCGTGTTCTGATTGTTTTGTTTGAGGAGAAGTCGGAAAATGCGAAAAGCCGCTGTGAAAGATAGATTACTCTTTGAGCAACTCACTAGCAGGTTCGATCGTACCGTGACGGAGATGTTTATCTTTGGCTCTAAGAAGACTAGCCACACGGATGACAATATTGCTCGACATGAGGTAGAAATGACTCCGAAAGTGGTGCTGCAATGTGAAATTGTAAAACAGATCGCATAGGTAAACATAGCGATTTGTCTCTTCACGTGTCAATGACAGGATAGGTTCTTGAGAAAATATAATATAAGAAAAGGTGGCGTTGTATAATTTCAGGTTCCCACCTTTGAGGTTTCTCCATTCTGATAGGTCAAAGAATGGTTTGAACAAGATATTAAGACATTCCTTATAGAAATAGTCCATATATCGTTCAGTTCCTGGATCGTCTTTCCGAGGAGGCATCCTAGAACCGGGAGCCTGAACCCAATTCAGCGAAATTGAGAACCTTAGATGGTAATTACTCACCTGAGAACCCTCTGGCATGTTAACAGCGGCAGCAGCAGCAGCAGCCTCCCCAGGGGGTATATCCATCCACACCTTAAGCGCATCACCTATTTGGCTCTGAACTGCCAGGTCTCTGCTCTGTGCCATGATCCGACTCCCCATCTCTAAGATGGTCTCGGCCTTGTCAGCACCCTTCTTACCCGCCTCCCTCTCTTTCTCGATGGCAACCACTTGCTTGAGAACATGTCCTCTCACCCCATTCAAATCGTGATCCAAGAGAGCAACTAAAATCTCCCCCGCTGCGTTGATCATTGGTTTGTTCTCGGCTTCCTTCTCAGACAGATTTAGCGCCCATTGTACGCCAAACAACACGCCACGGTCCACGAGGGTACGAAAAAGTGCCATGCGTGCCGGAAGCTGAACGTTCTTTCCCATGACGCATAACTGCTGTACAAGAAGAATTACTTCCCCACGTAGCGTGATTTCCTCTTGTGTAAGGTCGTCTGGAGGCGCGAAGGCATAGGACCCAGTTCGTTTCTTGCGGCCGTTGGTGAGTGGCATCGTCCCGTTTGTCTGTTTCGGACTTGATGATGATTCTTTTGGGTCTACATCCATCGCGGAAGAATCGTCCCTATCTCCTTCAGAATCTCCACCATTCAAGCTAATCACAACAGGACCTTGATGACTGTGCGACTGAAACTGTCCAGGGAGAGCCATCTTCTTTGGGGGTCCCGTGTTCCCTCCATTGCTCAACATCTCTTCATCAACGAAAAGCCTCACTATTTCTCGCAAAAATAGATGGTCTTGCTGCACATGTGTGATGATGTCGATTTGATTAAATATGATGCAGGAGTTGAGGACGTTGAAGGTCGAATCGTCGAGAGCACGGGCAAGGACAACGTCTTTGAGGAATTGAAGTCGGTATGTGTGGTGAATCTTTCGTTGAATACCTATATCCCGTATAGGAATGGGCTGGTGGAAGCGAGAAGTCTGATGTAGGAATTCGCGGTAGTTCGCCTTATGCAAAGGAAAATCAGGATCGTCTATGATCAAAAGCATGTTAGCGTAGCTTTTAGATGAAAATAAATGACCATGTACATTCAAGCATTCCAACAACACCGAAAAATATATCATCTTCGAGAATATGTTCGTACATTGTGTGGTCATTAAGCATTACTGTGTAAAGAGTGAGTCAGCTCCATATCGTATGCACTAATGTTGGTACGTACAGATGGTCTGCATTATACTACACAAAGCATGGAGGTTTTCCACACTTTCCAGATCCTCGGCCGTATTCATGACCTCAATCAACGACTTGATGTATTCCTAGCAAGAATCGAATAGATGTGTTGGAATCAGTTATTTGTCTATTTGTTTTTTTGTACAAAGTAGTATCTATAATGTGACAAGAGGTACAGAAGCAACATGACTGCATTACAAGAAAACAGGGGAGTGTTTGAATAGCATACGATAACTCACCTCCTGTTGGATATACTCACATATCCGTTCCTTCACATTCTGTGTTCGTGCAAGCGTCTTGATAGCTTTCTCAATTTCTCCAATGATCCCTAGTTGAGGTGGGGGGAGGTGCCCGGATCGGATAATACCGGCTGTAGTCACTGTTGCAGGTTCAGGTCCAATATGAGGTGAAGAGGATATAGTTGACGGGTCCTCTGTTGACATGCTTTTGGTAAATTCGGGAAGACCCAAAAGGAGAAAGCTCACCTCCGTTATTCATATGTCGTTGAACTTCCATGATAAAATTCCAGACTTCCGAGCAACCATCTGGGTCCTGAAAGCTAAGAGCATAATCTACGCCGTCAGGTTCTGTCCAAACAATGAGAGTATCTACAGTAAAATTAATCAGAGTGAGCTTAAGAGAGCTGCAACGTCTGAACCTACCCTGCTGCCGCTGGTACACGTCGTTGGACCGGATCGCAGTTGAGAGAATTATATCGTTATAGTTTCGTTCGGAGCGTGCAATTAAAAGGGCTTCACTAGTTTCTTCTTGAAATTGTCCAAAGCAAAAGGCGGTGCCTTGGTCAATCCATCGCGCGCCTATAAGTTCGTATACCTGTCAGATCTATGTAAGTTATCGAACACCAACGCGCCATGTAATACCGAAGGCAAGCCATAGGAGAACTAGAGCTCCGCAGAGAGAAATGAGATCAAAATAGAAGTGTAATTGACCTTGACGCGTTTCATATGATGTTCGCCATTAGGCACCCAGTCTGGACCTCCCTCCGGGCCTCCTTCCTCCGTCGCATTGTCGGGTGTATGCTCCAAGAGTTCAATTTGCCCATTAATAGGCTCGAGCACTATTTCCCCCTCTTTGTGCTCGGTATGCAGAGGCTGTTGTTCCTCGGCCTCCCGTTCGGGCTCCTTACCTTTGTCTTGGGGCGCCACTTGTTCACCTCCATCTCCACCCGTAACGTTTAATCCTCCCTTTTGTAGCTCCGGTGTAGAACTGGAGCTGGGCTCACTAACAGCTGGTGAATCTATTGAGTTGTCGGTTGAATGTGGTGGTGAATCTGAAGATGGTTGAGAAATAGGAATGGTGGAGCCAGCACCCAAAGACTCGGTAGAGGAAGAGGAAGCAGAAACGAGAGACTGGGGTTGAGTTTCAGAGCCGGCGTCGCTGTTCATGGCCAGCAGAGCGGAGAAACGGAAACCGAAGTGCCAGAGATATAATACACGATCAACGAGCAAGCAAGGGGTCGTGGGTACTTTTCCCGACAAATCAACTCCGTCATCAACCTTTGGAATTGAAGCCTCAGTCTCGTGCTACGCCGTCAATAGTTCCTCAAGACGAGTGGAACTTCGTGCCAGCAATAGATTCTTTCCTGAGAGGTTCCACAATTTACGTATCGAATTCCGTAGTTCTGAAAGGAGGTTGTTGGCTGTGTATGTTTTTACGGGCATTATGTAAGCCCAAATGAAAAATTCATGACGCCTGTGAGAGTTTCGGCAAGTTTACAACGACCACCATGACTTCCAGGCCTTCCAGCATCCTCACTATTGCCGGCCTCACCGTCGTCGGAGGTGTCCTCGCATATGCTGTCTATTTCGACTATAAGCGAAGAAACGATGTCGATTTTCGTAAAAAATTACGCAAGTCTTTCTTGGTGTTTCTTTCAACACGCAAGCTGACATACACCCTAGGCAAAGAGAAGAAACGCGTCGATAAATCACTAGCTCAGTCGAAAGAATCCCTAGCAGCTAGCTCTGCGTCTACTGAGGTTACTCAGGCCGCGTTGCGTGAGGCTCTGGCCCAGCTTAAGAAAGAGGAAGGTCCACAAACACCCGAGGAGAAAGAGGCGTATTTCATGTCGCACGTCAGCATGGGCGAACAACTCTCTCTTCAAGGTACCCAAAATCTACCTCTCGGTTTTCACTAGCTAATGAGTTATCAGGTCCTGAATTCCACCTTTCGGCGGCTATGTCGTTCTACCGGGCGCTCCGAGTCTATCCCTCACCTGTGGAACTCATCGTCATTTATCAAAAGACTGTCCCAGAGCCCATCTTCAAAGTGAGTGTTATCATATCAGGAAAGACCAATTCCTCTAACAATGGGCTTGTAGATGGTGATGGATATGACCAACTTGGACGTAAGTTCACCACCTCATTCACCCCATCCCCCGAGCGGCGGGAGTCTCCCGGATGAGCTCACAGATGAAGAGACAAGCCCAACCAGGGGTGGTCCGCCCTCAGAGGCATCATCTCAAGAGTGGGACAAAGTCACAGATCCGGGGTCACGAACCCCTGCTACGTCATAATAACGGATCTATTGTGCCTCCTACTGTCTACGGATGGGGAGGAGGATGTTGTCCATAGTCGGATATTATCAGCCCACTATCCATTCATTGCTTGTTTTTCCATCTACGCCTTGCTTCAGTATGTTCTAATAAATTTTACATCTTTTCTTGCATGCATATTCCTCTACTCAGGTAAAGGCCCGAGTCGAAGGTGAGCCATCAAGGTTCACAAGACATGTCCAAAACTGAGATGTTCCCGTCGTGTAGGTTATTACGACCACTTCCCACCTAAAGCTATGAATGTGTCCATCGAAACACAAGATGGACGCAAGGTCCTCGTTGCGGGGAAAGACTTCACTGCAGGAGAAACAATATACAAGGTTTTTTCCCCCCAATCTTAAGCTGCAGACCACCATTAACAAGAAATAAACAGGAACACCCCGTAGTGACAGTATTAGATGTTGACCTGCAAGGGGCCGGTACTCACTGCACTCATTGCCTCCGTTTGATCCAGTCACCCATGTCCATTCCGCTTCCTGAAGATTCTAACCCCCTCTCTTCCACATTCTGCTCCAAGGCCTGTCTTGTCGCCAACAAAGCACAGTCTCACTCTCTCTTATTCACCTCTGATCCACCCCTTCCTCCCGAAATTGGTGCAGCCCCGGTCAGCGCGGAAGCCATTAATGAACGCAAAATCGCACAGGCAAACTTTGTGGAATACATCAAGAAAGAAGGACGTGCAGCTCCCCTTCTCGTAGCACGATTCATCGCAAGGCAGGTAGCACTAGAGACCACTAAAATGGTTGATGGCGGAAACAAGAAGACTGTCGAGAAGGACGACTTCACTGACGCTGAGGGCACCGACTACTTGCTGGCAGATCATATTGAGAGGCTCAGATATCTTGAAGTTGTCCCTCCCAAAGAAGAACTCCCTCTTCTTGTGCGCGTCTTACAGACTGCTTTGCCTGGGTTGGAGCAATTTGTAACAGATGAAAGACACGCGACTCTCCTTGGTAAGATGGCGTATAACTCTTTCGGCGTTTGTTTCGGTGGCGGGCGGGACGACAAGGTTAGTGACATTCTTACTCACGTCACGCAATCTGTGCTTACTTCTCCTTTCTTTTTTCTTGAAGCCCGAACCTCAAGCTCGTCCTGAAGATGTAGAGAAAACCCGCACACCCTATGGCACCTCGCGCCAAATTGGTAGTGCGCTCTACACTGTCTCGTCCTACCTCGCCCACTCTTGTTCACCATCTGCCCGACCATCCTTTGGCACCGGTACTGCAGAAATTCAGATTATTGCCAACACGGATATCAAGAAGGGCGACATATTAACCGTGGCTTATGTTGATGTTACACAACACGCTGACGAGTCCCCGGTAGAGTGTAGACGCAGGAGAAGGGTTGAACTAGCTCGGGGCTGGAGATTTGCCTGCGGTTGTACACGATGCAAGGAGGAAGAGCAACAGATGTCACAAGCGGAAAAAGATGCCGGAGGCCCCGATGTCGAAGATCAGTCAAAGGTAGAGGCATCGTTGAGTCGTTATGAAGATGGGCAGGAAGGCGACAACGTCGAGTGAACTATGCCTACGGTCCCCACGGTAATCTCATCACAATTTCGGACATTAATTGTGCTTGCCTCCTACTATTTCTTAAAAGTATCAATCATATTTTCCCAAAGTTTCGTATAGAGCATATCAGACCATGTCCGTAATGAGTTAAAATTGAACCCTCCCTCTCTAAAGTTCAAGAAGCTCATCGATATTAAACATATGTATAAGCCTAAAGTAGCGTAAGAAGGAAGTACAAGGCGAGTAAACAACATCAGAAAAGTCAGGTAGTGCATGTTATGTGCCAAACCATTGAATATTTAACAACTATATGTACACTATGAGTCAGTAATTATTGAATACAAAAATGTATATATGTCACGGAATGCCTCCAAAGTACTTTGATTGATATCTTTGCTGTTGAATCTGAGCCCTCACGAGGCCAAACTACGCCACATCCCCGCTCCGGGGACCTCGCTGCGTGCTACAAGGATCTTGAGGGCTTTCTTTCGTCCCTTGCCACCGGGGTCAGCTGTACCTAGCTTCTCCAAGTCCTCGTTTGCTTCTTCCTCTTCTTCCTCCCCATCAGATTCTTCTGCGGCAAAGTCCAGAGGCCCCGGATCCACGGAACGAGATTGATCTCGCTCCGCATAAAGTGCTCTACGCAGAGCATTCGACGATACAGACTTTTTTCCATTTGGAGGGAGGGGATCAGGTTGCTCCGAAAGGCCAGATGTTGGTTGATACGAGGCGATCGTGAGTACCTCCCGTCGCTTTACAGCTTTGATAGCGATAGGTAATGACCCAACAAAGACGGGATCATTATCATATAATTCTGGGACAATGTGTGAGCAAAAGGAGAGCCATAGTATGATAATGATTTACCATCACCAGCATCGTCATTCCCGTAGTATAAGTTTCTTGGCTTGAATGGCCGGTTTGATTCCGCGATCCCAATCCCGAGAACGTCACGACTTTCATCACACTCCTCAGATATATCTTTATCATAATGGTCTTCAGAGTCTTGCCGATGTGTAAAAGTTTGCCAACCTTTACCCTCCGGTGTCCACGCCCCCCGAAGACTTGGTGCGTCGGCGGCGGTGGTTTTCCGAACACCACTATTGTGAGTCTCCTCGGCTTCGTTGGTTTCTTTTGGCCAGGTAGCTACGGGGCGCTCTACTCGAGGAGGCGAAGGTCTTGGTAAAGATAACATCATGTGTGTTGATACATCGGAACCATGTTGACTCCTCGGGGGTCGAACATGAGATGGAGCAGGAAGGGAAGCCGGTCGCAAACCGGAAAATGATTCAGATAAACCAGTGTTATGTCGAGGTTTACGTGGTCGAGCTGGAGGCACTGGCTGTTCAAGGAGTGGAAGTGACGTTTTTGAACTGATCACTTCGTTTCCTTCTCCTTCGAGGTCCTCCAATTCGAATATCAATTCTAAAACTAGATCAACTGAGTTCAAAGATCCTTGCAAATGAGACACACCTCTTGGTTCTTGATTGGCTAGGGCATCCTCCTCTTCGTTCTCCGCGTTCACCTCACGTTTGATTGTGACAATCTCAGGCTGCACGTCGAAGGTCACCTTCCTCTTGCCTTTATCTCGTCCACGTGACGAAGGTATCTCATCTTCTTGACTTCGAATTGGTGGAACTGACTCCGTAACACCTGGCTGTGATTCGGATCGTTGACTCCTATTTTCGTTTGAGTTTGAATTGCTGTTATCGGCTATACGCGATGGGCCGCTTCGCTGATCTAGTTCCTCTGTCTTCCGAGAAGCTTCTTTCTGACGTCCGCGTTGGTGACGAGCAATATCTTCTTCCAAATTTCTGAAATAACGATAGCTAGCTGCTGTATTTATCGTATCGTTAATATTTCGTTTGAACTTGAGGACATTGTTTGTGCTCTCTGATGGTGGTGGCAACACCAAAGTGGATGAGCCTGAAGTCGTAGAATCACTTGAGCCATTGGAAGCTATGGATAATGATCGGCCAGAAGGCGACACAAGTTCTGCTCTTGCTCTTGGATGATGGAACCTTGTCGTTGCAAGAGATGCTGAAAGGGCAGAAGGACGCGGTGCTGGTGACGGCGACATTCCTGAGGGCTGAACTGGGGCGGGAACAAAACTTCGGTCCGTGACGGGTGTTCCGGATGTTATGCCCCCGCCGCCATCCGTGGAAGAGCGTATCGTTGAGTCGCGTTGTGAAACAGAAGGTATTCGTTCTTTCTGAATGTGATGAAGACCCTGTCTGAAACTTTGCCACAGTCTGTCAACGTTACTTCTGAGCTCAGCGTCCGCATTTTCAATTTCAGAGACTTTGGTCTGAATAAATTCGGCGATGGCGTTTTCAGCCGCAGCCCTAGTAGTTTGGGACTGTTCATTTGCCAGCGACGAGATGTGAGAAAAAACTGGGTGTGACGGCGTGAAGGGAGGAGGTAGGAACAAAGGCCGGAGAGAGGATAGATACGTGATCGGGGTGGCAGGTGGGGGTGATGGCGACGAAGATGGTGAAGCGGGCCTTTCGAATATAGGTTCGGCGGACGATTGTGGAGATAATGGGGGTGGTAATAAAAGGGAGAAGATATTTGAATAGTCTGGAGACGACCGTGCTCGTATAAGAGCGTCACCAGTCTAACAAGCAGAATAGAATTAGTTTATTTTTCCGATGCGTAGGGTACAGGGTAAAAATGAAAGAAAAAAATGATAAACCCATTCTCAAGTAGGTTGAAGTAGAAGGACACACAATGAAGATAGGAACTCACCAGACACTGTTTGTGGACTTCTATCCAGCCAGTCAAACTCTTCATGACATCACGCTCAACCCAATCTTCTGAGGGCAGCATGGGTCCGTCTTTTCCTTCGACTTCCCTAGAATATACCTGATAGACGCGATAAACCAGAAGGTCGCATATTAAACAAGTGATAGTGGTATATCGGGAAAATCGAGAGGTCCCAGGAATAGACGTCCCCCGAGTGCGCGTCCGCACTGTAACCTGTGGGTGGGCCTATGGGAGAATTGTTATGCTGGGGGTTGAGTAGAGCCTATAGGCACTTACAGCAACAATCCCCTCGTCGCCAACAAATACTGGGATAAAATCAGAGTCTGTGATCACTTCGGTGGACACGGTCTGCGTTGGGACCGGACGGATCTGAAAGTTGAGACATTTGCATGCATATGGCTGACTACCACCATTTATAACAGCGGTGGACATTGGCGAGGGATAGCCCTCAAAGGCGTATAGAGCGAAGGATGGGGAGCTACGGAGAGTGGTGGTTCCGATTCGGACACCGGAGCATCTGAATGACTTGCATGTTTCAAGTCACGCTGGCCGCGATTTCATATGTACGCCTCAAATCTTTCTCCCCTATTCAAACATAATCATCGGCCATTCCGCGGTCAAAGGGACTCAAGAGCACAAAATGCCGCGCTCTTTATGCCTCATGACCCATAACCTTCGGCCGTACATATAGCGACTTGGGTAAAAAAGGCCATTCAATTCTCACAAATATTACCATGTACTATACAGTTTAGCGTGGAGTAGACAGCCAACTTACCTCACTTCCGTGAGATATGGAGTAGGACGGGGAGCCCCAGGTACAAGACCATATTAACGCATAGTGATAAAGGTCACTGGTCTTTCTTTGATTCGCCCACCGCAGCAATGTCCTCCACCATGACCTGACCATACTCGTTGATTCGCTTCGGGTCGACCCGATAGATCCAACGCTGTATTGTCGGGTTTAACGGGACTGTAAAAATGCCGACCCAGCTCCACATACCTGATACAAGAAAATAAGGAACACCAAGTCATCACTAATTACGTCGTCAGCAGGGATCCTTGTTGATTGGCCACAACAAATACCGGAAACAAGCTAAGCGATGCAGGAACGGCATCTTGATGCAGAAACTGTTCGATTGACATCAATCATGAACCTATAAAGCTAAGGACGGAGCGTCTTACGCAAAGAAGTCGTCAACAACGGTGGAGAGTGTCTTGTATATCATTGCTTTCATGGGCATATGTGCTACACTCTATCACATCATAAGCGCTTGAAATAGAACAGCGGGTACAGCGGACCGACCTTGAGTTTGTAGTTAATTATAAGTTGAGGAACTAATTGCGCCTACAAAAAAAATAAGCAATGGGCCTAGTGGGCATGATAACAAACTTACAAATCCGAACATGTATACAAATGAGGTAAGAGTCGAGATGACGAAACTGTACCACCCTTTGTGGGAATTGTATAGGAGAGAGTAACCAGTATAAGCCGCAAGGGTGGGGATTGCCACCCAAGATACATAGCGGAAGGCCAGTTTATCGTACCTGTCCACATCACATAAGTACATCAAACATGATATAAATGGTAAGGGATTTTTACTCTTGAGTTTTTTTTTCGTCGTCGTTGAGAACGTGCTTATCTAGAAGTGTAAGTTCATGAGTAATAGCAGTGTATTGATGTAGGCAGTAGGATTACCTGTAATATTGAGCTTGTACGGTAACAAAGATCCCGCGGGGGCGGGTCCGACACGAATATCCACAGCCTTTGTAACCTAGATACAATATATCATATTGAGTTTCGGCAACACAAGGAGCAAATCGGATTGGTAGTCACCTTCCACGCTTCAACAAGGACGCCGGTACCAGATCCAAACAGGATCATCCAACTCGTGTGTTCGTTATTATCAATAAGATAGAGGAGGATGACAAGTTGGACGAAAACATTCGTAATAATCTAGAAAATCAGCATGAGCCCGCAGCGTATAATGTCAGTGATGGTAGAAATTACATACCGTTCTGCGAAATAGAATACAGATGATAAAGATTGATAGTATATGGCAATTTCAAGAATTCCCACCTGACCGAAACTCCGACCATTTCCTTCTTCTGACGCCAATGGGATACATCCGATTTGAATGCCAGCATCTCAAAGCTATGACACCGAACTTGTGAGGGTCACCACTAGCTATATTAAAAGGGACTTACACGACATGTAGAATGCTAACCAAGGCTGTCAGTCCGAGGAACCATGGGTTGGTTTCTAAAAGCATCCGTTTTATTTCGTCGAGTTCAGCACCAGCACCAGCCCCTTGTTGTTTCGCAGCTTCCTTGAATCCGTTTGTGACAGCAGCGAACATCTGGAATTTGAGGTATGACATTGGCTGGAATACGATCTGGAGGGGAAGAGATGGAATCGTGGAATTAAGTTCAATGTAATGCTCTCTGAGATGCCAGAATTCATTGGGAAAGATGATAGGTTTATAGAACCCCTTTGTACCAGTTTCATCCCGCTCATCCTGAAGAAGGTGTATGTCTGTCGTGATATTAGCAACACATATGACGGATATGGCGTATCGTATACGAACGCTCAGCGATGGGTGGCGGTAATGTATTATAGGGAACAACCGAAGCATCTGAGACTAAGGCAAGTGTGATATTCTGGTATTATTCCTGACCTGAGTAAAAGGATGATAAAATGAAAAGGACCAAACGTACACGGTGCCAGTGCGGGGCAATATAATCTACCTAGAAATGTTTGAATATGAGAAAAAGGGGAGGTTATCCAAAATACCTCTTCAGGCTCGGGGGCGTCATCTGAACCACTTAAGAGATTCTTCTCCTTGCGAATCTTGAGCCTCGCAAGATATGGGGTCAGAACTAAATGAATAAAATTTATTAAAAGTTGGATCGCTATTAAAGATACAGATAGACCATGACTGACGTTTGCGGACATGGTGTATGTTCTCAGGTTCAAAGGAAGAACTCTGCGGATTGGGACTTGAGCCTTCCTTCGTGAGAAATATGTCTGCCCATAGCGAGCCATTATTCAAAACACTCTGAAAACCTCCGTCTTTAGAGCACTTCCAGAATTCAAGTGAAGAACTTGTTTTCACCTGTGGGAATTTTACATTTAAATCAACGACGCGGGATGCCTTGAAATCTCCAAACGTCAGATTCTCCCAAACGAAATTAGGGAGGTCTTGATCTTGGTCCTTCCTCCAACCTGATGTCCATTGCTTGCTGAAAACATCGCCGTTTGGAGAGGTGGATAGGTATACATGCATATCAAGCCTTTGACCGAGTGACCATGCTAGTCCAGCGTGGGTCGGGGGTAACAGTCGTGGGTCGATACCGGGTACGTCACCAGGTTTGACGGAAGCCTTGGGACTGGATGAGGGTTGCGAAAGAAACTTCGTGGCTGATATACTATGTGTTATTAGCGAATACTAGATGAAGCATTGACCATACCTAGTTGTGATATTGCCCATATAAGGAATATTTGCTTTACCGTGAAATGAGGTAAGTCTTCTTTTGCGACCTTGAACAACGAGTAGAATCATTCGTACCTGAGCAATGCCAATATACTTCCTATATGGCGACTCCTCCGGTTGAGCGGCACCAGGACCCGTCGTAGCAGGTGGTACTATCTGAGGTGCAGACATTTCGATGTCAAGAACGTTTGTCGTCTGGTGTCTTCATTATTAAATCTTCGCCTTCTGTAAATGGAAACGAATCTCCCACGATTACGAAGCGGTTTTCAAGGGTTTCCAGGATCATACCTGAAAAAACTACGCTGAAAAGTCCTTGTGGGGCTGGCTTTAGCACTAGTGGACATTTGGCACTATTCATAGTAGAGAAATTTCCCTTTATTCTTCCTCTGGCTTCGGAAGCACCGAAAACGAAAACGGTTCACAGGCCGAAACTCGGGGGCATGTCTACATACCTCCACTGTCCGTGTTCCAATTCAATTGCTAGGTACCACACATTTTTCAAGGGAATTCTCCGAAATCTGGGATCCGGATCGTACATAAAAAGGTGCCATTTTTCGGTGTTCCAGGGATATTTGAAGACCACTAAAATAGCCATGTGAATTTACATGGTTGAAGGCGCGTCAAGTTTCAGACGTCTAGTTGAGTGGTTTTCAATACTTTCCACGCGGTGTAAGGACCCCTCACGTATCAAATTAAAAAGATGCCCGGCCCCAAGAAGAGGCTGAATTTCGATGTAGAAGATTACCCCCAAATGCTGCACGGGACCATGCCAATAGAACATGTGTTCATGAGCCGGCACTATTTTGGTCTTTATCTCCTCACCACTTACTTTTCTCGACATTTGACTCTCGTGGTGCGGAAGGCCTTCGGGGTGAATTGCTATTCTGACGTCTTCTTATTTGGTCATCGAGTTCCCCGTACAAGGCGTCATACAAAACACTTCCTGCGTTCGTGGGTATCTGCGTCGAAAAATGGGAAACTGTAGCCCTTGGATTCCTGTGTGAAGCACCTCCTACCTGCAAGTTATAAGAGTTGGTACTGCCCGGACATGTCCTCTCCTCCCTCTACTGTTTAAACCAATCCATCCCGATCCACATAGTCACTGAACAACAATGCTACAGTTCTTAGCGGTTCTGTTTTTCTCGTGCCTCTTGATTCCATTCAGAGTCACGGCGCAAGCATCCCCGAGTGCTAACGTTACAGCAGCAGCCATCGATCTCTTGGACGCCAATCGTATGTACTATTTATACCAACCTCCAGGTATGCTGATATATTTCTTGGACCGTGGTCCAGATATTCTGCACTTCCTTGACATCGTTGATGCGTTTGGGCACATCTCTGTACGGAACCCGGACAATGAGAGTCAATTCATAATGTATCCTTCGTTCAGCACTTTTCTGCGTTTCAGGTTCCTGATACTTGGCAGGTCATTCGCCGTCGCACCAGCGTTAACAACTTCTCAATCTCTTGTCACGTATACATTTCTTAATTCTCCGTGCTTTCGCTTTGTGCTAAGTATTTGACCATAGGTATGACATTGATAACGCTACAGCTCTTCATCTCACTTTCAACTCGTCTGTTACTGGAGCTGCTATCCCCTCTTCGTTTCTAGAAAGGTTTATCCATTCACAGGTGTGACTCATTTTTCCGTACTAGGAAGGATCCGTGGTTATCTAGCATATCATAGATATACAAAGCCTTCCCGAATGTGACCAGTGTTTTGCACGCTCACACAATAGAGGTCTTGCCATTTGCTGCAGCTGGTGTCGGATTGAAAGCACAAATGGGTACGGCGGGTTCAGTTGGAGCCCTTGAACATGGAACCCCCATCTTTGACACTACTACGCTCCCGGCGAGAATCCTCCCTGATAATCAGCCACATGATTTACTAATCCGAAACGAGGTACTTGGGGACGCGCTGGCATCGACGTTTGAATCAGAGAGTGAGGTCGTACTCATGAAAGGTTGGTAATTCTCTCCCAAATTTTGGATGCGCGCTTAGCCTTGTTCTAGGACATGGAATGGCGCTTCGCGGCACATCTATTCGCAATACAGTTTTCCGGGCATTCTACACGAAGCAATCTGCTACCGTGCAGGCGCAAGCGGTACTCATCGGAGGGTTGGCGGCAGGAGGCCAACAGCCCATGGGGCTGACTACCCGAGAAGCCAGTGATGCGGCTGTCACAAATGAGAGTAATTCTCTGTACGTCAGGCTTTCAACCCATACCGACATATTTCACTAACCCTATACCAAACCACAGGTTGGGTCGCGCGTGGGCGCTCTGGGTTGCTCAGGTTGGAGAGGACATGCTATATATGAATGACCTGAGAAGTGCTTGATATAATTTGATATATGGGCCAATATATGAAACAGTGATCGAAATTTATGCCAGCAGTCAAGTCTAGTCAGTTAATTCGGAAACCGCGCTCGCGATTAGATTAGGCTAATATCCAAGTCCACGATTCCTTGGTGCATTAGACAGCGGGGACATGTAGAGTCGCGGTGCATCATATCATGTTATTTATATGGTCGTTATAGTTGGCGATCAATGTTGCGGTTTACCTGGCCTTTCGGGCTCTTGTTGACTGTGCGCTGACCAACGCTTCCGGTGAGATCGAGGGGAAACGGTGTCCCCAATGAAACCAAAAGACACTTGATGCCAAATGTTACTTCCATGGATTTCGAGTGCTTCATTCAGTTCCGGCGTATTTGTGTGCTGCTTACCCTCGATACCATCAAGTCGTCTGGCTAGGGGCATTCAAAGCCCATCGTGTCTCTGCTAGGTATCAGGTAAAAATGGGAAGTACGGGTAGGGGTGGGGATGATTTAGGAGACGTCGGGTATTTGCGAGGTTAACGCATCACTGTTGCAGGGATGAATCAGTAAACTATCACCACAGATTGGGAGGTGCGTAAGCGCACCCCCCCCCCCCCGAATGGTTCTAATATACCGCGGAATGGACGGTACTTGTATTTCGGAGTAGTTCCGCCTTCAATCCATATGGGAAAAATGATCGAGTACGGTGCATAGTGGTGAAAATGCCGCTCAATATGGCATGAAGAAGGGATACAAAGCCATGAATTCTTGCCGGATCTTCTATGCGTGGATGAACGGCCCACATTCATGAAAGGAACTGGTATTGGACTAGTAATTGAATCGCATTATGTTAACATGGGCATTTTTACTGTTATAAGGTGAATTAACGCGTTAGTAGCTATCTTTGCCCAAAATTTATTTCCCGTAGGATCCGCTGAACTTGAAAGTTCCTTCCTGGGGCTTCCATTGTATGTTGACATCGGAAGTTAAACAAAGTGTATCATATTTAGTAGGGTTCTTTCCTGTAAGCAAAGGCAGCGCTTATATTAGGGTTCATGAAACCCACCGGATGGGAACAATTAAATCTCCAATGAGGTCTTCAAACTCGTTTTTCGGTGTCTTCTTTGTCTTAAATTTGATGGGCATATCCAGTCCAAGGAGTTTAGCAAATATTTCCGGTTCGGGGCAGACACCGTCATAAGTCCATTTTGCGGATCCCGTTTTGCAGGTCGTTTTCCACTGAATATGTCAGCCGGGACATGACGCCATAAACACGAAACCTACGGTCATCTGCTTTCGGATACCGCTCCGTGCGGCTTTCTGTAGTTTTGCCGCTGCGATTTCCAGTTCTTCGTTCCACGAGTGTTTTCCTAAGAGCTACCGCTCCTGTCGGGACCGGGAAGGTATCGGGGCCTCTGATAATGGACTCTACAGTCTCGGTCGCATTGACGTGAGCGAGACGCGCCTTCTTTGTTGATGTGGAGGTAGACGCGTCCGATTTACGTTTTTCCGACGCCATGTTGTAAACCAATGAAAATCTGGTTGTCCTGCGGTTTGGTCAAGATTCGGCGCGTGTGGACGCTGGAAGCGACGATCGTGCGGCGTGGTAGGTTAATTTCTTCTGTGGTTATGATTCATAGAAAACAGTGGAACCGTAAGGTGCAATGATCTGGCTCCGATCGTCCAAAGGTCGGAGTACGTTTGACACTTATCTGGAATCAGGCCAATAACGTAACAATGAACGGGCACAAAACAGAATGATCATAGTAAGAGGGCTGTCAGCCTCAGAAATCAACATGCGCACATATAGGTATCATATTTAGTATTCCATAATATTATTAAATTTATTGGATTCTATATAGTATTCACAAGGCCATCCGCAGGATGTCATTATAATTCCACCCTCCTATCATCTGTTCGATGGCTAGTTATCAGATCTAATACTACGCCTCTCTTGAAAGATGATAAACCTCCGGTTTTCCGCGTGCAATTAAACATGCAATCAATTTGATGCACAATTGATGCACAAGGAGGATTTACTATGTGAATCACAGAATGCCGATCAAAAACGGACATCGCTTAGGTCTTCTTTTGATGTTCTCAGGTCCAATAAATAATTGTGACCAGTCGTGGCCCTGTAAAAATTGCCAGGTGACACCTTTGGTCACGAGATCCCGAGTTGAGGCACAGCCAACTAAAGATGCTATCAACATAATATTATGATTAATATGGATTGAAGAGCTTTGGCAGACGGTTGTGGCCAGGTTGTGGCACCTGGCGATATACTGATGCATGTTGTACGTTCATAGCGGTGTCGTCTTGGAATCATTTTTGGGCTTGTTCGGCACCGGCAATATGGTGACTGTCAGGGTACCATTTTGCGGGGAGAAGCAAAATGAATTCCGGATCCTTTGATAGGGGATTTGAAGTGAGAACGTATATATGGGCTTTAGCAACATGAGTACATTAGAAGCATCATTCAGCTGGAATTTATTTGTAGTTACATACAACGGCAACCGTCAACAACAGATATTGACCAAATCTGTCCGCCTAGCCGACGAGTTTGGAAGTTTCTGTGGAACCCATCACGTGTGTGCCGACGAACCCTCTGCCCTGGGTTACATCACGTGGTTTATAACCCTCTGCCCAGCCTGCTTTTTATCTCAAGTCTCTTAACCACTCTTCAATTCCAAATCTATCACCTTATTACCCCTTCCCCACCGTAAGCCCTAGTGAATAACTTTTTGCCCGACACTCAACTAACTTTGTCTCATCTACAGACACTTACCACCACCTCCACCAACTACAGTAAGTCATGGACGCGTCTCGCGTCTAGTTTTTCGTGTTATTGATTTCTGATCACCTTCCCAGATGCCTGAATCCCGCGAAGACTCTGTCTACCTCGCCAAGCTCGCCGAACAGGCTGAGCGTTACGAAGGTATGTACTGATTCTTAGGGGGCGTGCGTCGACGTCTAATATTTCGTTATCTAGAAATGGTCGAGAACATGAAGCGTGTTGCATCATCAGACCAAGAGCTCACCGTTGAGGAACGTAACCTTCTTTCTGTTGCATACAAGAACGTCATCGGTGCACGCCGCGCGTCCTGGAGAATCGTGTCATCGATTGAGCAAAAAGAGGAGTCGAAGGGTAACGAAGCTCAAGTATCGATGATCAAGGGATATAGAGAAAAAATTGAGAGCGAGCTCGCCAAGATTTGCGAAGACATCCTTGATGTGCTTGACAAACACCTCATTCCTTCAGCAGCGTCAGGAGAATCGAAGGTCTTCTATCACAAGATGTGAGTGCAATTTATGCCTCGATATTATGTCGCTGACAACTTATGATATAGGATGGGCGACTATCACCGTTACCTCGCTGAGTTCGCTACTGGAGACAAGCGCAAAGATAGTGCAGATAAATCACTAGAGGCCTACAAGGCTGCGTCTGACGTTGCTGTGACGGAGCTCCCACCCACACATCCCATCCGCCTCGGTCTTGCGCTGAATTTCTCCGTGTTCTACTATGAAATCCTTAACAGCCCTGACCGTGCCTGTCATCTGGCCAAACAGGCATTTGACGATGCGATCGCTGAGCTCGACACTTTGTCAGAAGAGAGCTACAAAGATTCAACGTTGATCATGCAACTATTGAGAGACAACCTAACTCTCTGGACCTCAGACATGCAAGATTCTGGTATGTAATATTCCATTCTCAACGTTGATTTTTTTTGTTGAATAATATTGTTTGTTCACAGCTGACAAGCCTTCTGATGCTAAGGATGAGACAGCAGAAGCAGCTGCTGACGAGTAATTTTTTTTTTTGCTCCTGTTGACACATCATTTGCACCCTTACGCGCACTGATAACGCGTCGTATGCCTCCCCCACCACCATCTGCATCGTACCTACTTTCTCTCATCAACCACCGTATCAGACTTTATCGCACTTTCAATTATTATCAGCAGCCCTAGTGAATCAATCTTTTATCATGTTTTATATGAAACTGGTCAATCTGTATGAAATGTAAGACGATCATGAGTAAGAACCAAAATTGGCATAAATACCCTGGGCCATCAATATAGCACGGATGCAACAAGTGATGAACTTTTCTGTTTCCATAAGCGCTGTGTTACCCATTATTTGGAGGAAACGACTCCACAACCCATGTTGATTGTATGTCGTCATTTTCAAGAGCGTGTCTAGGTTTTTTCTCTCTTGGAGTCATTGTGTTATTATACCTGGCGACCGTGGACACTGCACGAAACCTTTCGCCGCAAGGATGCCGCATGTCATATATGTCTCCATCTTATGTCCTTCAAAAAGGACTTGACACGTCGTGGTCTCCGCTTGCGCAGAGATACTCACTTTGGTTGTATCGAGAGGTCGGATGGGATTCTGAGCAGGTTCACATCATTTTATCCTCAGAGATACGAGAAACCGAGTTTTAACGCGTTCAACGCAGTTACAGGGTGTACCAGTGCTTTTCATCCCTGGCAATGCGGGTTCGTCCCACCAAGTCCGATCTATAGCGTCATCCGCAACAAGACAGTTTTATATGTCTCCTCAAGTTGTAGCACCAGACTTTGCTGCTCGTTCTCTCAAGCCCCTAGATTTTTTTGCAGGTGCGAATATAAACCGTTCATTTTCGCAGTAAGCTCCAATGTGGTTGAGATGGGAATTCAAAGCATTGTCTAGACTAGCAGTTCTTAGGAATGCTAGTTACGTTGTCTTGTGTCACTTCCTTCCGTCCTTGATAACCATTCTTTGACATTGTGCACCCTGACATATTTACCTCTAGTTGACTTCAATGAGGACCTGTCTGCTTTTCATGGATCGACGCTCAATTCCCAAATCACATATACTTCCAGTGCTATTGCCTATATCCTCTCACTGTATCCGGCCAACACGACCGTCATCATAATGGGACATTCTATGGGTGGTGTCGTTGCAACCTCTCTTCTTCCCTCCTTTGATATCTCTACTATTATCACCATGTCCACCCCCCATACCGTTCCCCCAGCTCGGTTTGACTCTCGTATCGATGATATTTATCGCAAAGGAAAACGGGTTCTCGACTTAGACCCTACTCCCGTTGTCTCCCTATGCGGCGGCGCTACAGACATGATGATTCCTTCTGAATCCTGTATACTTCAACAGCCATCTTCAGGAGACATCTTTCGACGAACTGTCTTTACGTCTGCCCTAGAGGGTGCGTGGACCGGGGTAGGGCATCGTGAAATGGTGTGGTGTCACCAAGTCCGTTGGCGCGTTGCCCGAGCAGCACTAGAGGTCGGGGCAGTCGAGAAACCCAATAAAAAAGGGGTCATATTAGATCGTTGGTTACGTGATGGGCACACACTCCCACCTGCCATCTCGGATCAACACACATCGGAAATTTCTTTGCCTGATAGCACAACATACGAGGTTCTTCCTAACGACATCGACTTGGTTTTGAAGAACCCGCGGGGGTCAAGAACGTACCTTCTCCCCCTTCCAGCGAAGAACTCTGAACTGGCTTCGTCCGTGAAATTCGTTCTATACACTTATCAAGGGTCTGTAAACGGCGTTTCTCCGGCAAATGCTAATCCATTGCGAGTATCTGTTTTCCTTTGCTCTCCGTCCCCTTCCCCAGAAGAAACTGTTCCATTATGCAGTACATTGCAGCCCTCATCACTAAGACTTATACCGAATCCTGATCTGCAGAAAATGTTTCCTGTGCCAGAGGAAGGCTCAGACGAGTCTGAAGGTGTTGTCCTCTACGAAGCCGACATACCTACACCCAGCGATAATGCGGAGGGTGCAAAATGGTTGGCCGTCCGAGTCGCAGATGCTGACGGGAGGGGCTGGGTTAAGGGTGGGTTTTTAGAGGAAAACCCAATAATAAACCCCGCCGGTACACTTTGTAAGAATTTTGGTGTCATTGCGAAATTACTATATTCTGACCCAATTCTTTTCTCGATCCTTAGCCTTAATATTCGGCGGCGCTTCTATTAATATACATGACAAGGGTGCTCTGCGCACGCGTATAATGTTCCCTCACATCCTGTCCAATGCCCTTATTGTTTATAGGATAGTACCTAGAACCCTTTCTGGAGGCCCGGTTTGCAATGGTGAGACTTTTATTTTATTTTTCACCGCACCTCCAACCAATTCAGGGAATAGATACCATGCTGCCGCCTCTCATAATGCACACATCTCACCCCTCCGAAACACACTATTTTCCCGTCAGTGGACACGACCGCCCTATTCTCCTTCATACGCACCACCCCGCTCCCTTTGTGCCACGGGATTCTGACTCACATAATGGACTTGAATTTACAATATACTCTTCTGGGATCAGAGGATGTAATATGGAGCTTCATGGACTTACAATCAAGATCGACTGGTCGGCGACACTCGGGCGCTGGGCATCGAGGTACCCAACTACGCTTGTGGGTTGGGCGGTGGGGGTTGTAGCTATTGTTATGTATGGAGCGTGGGGGATCAGTGATGAGGGCGGAGGCAAGCTTCATCTTCCCCGATACTTCACACTTTCTTATTAATTTACTTTAGCTATGCTGACGGTTCCACAAGCATTAACACATTTCATCCGCAGATCCTTCCGTAGGCTCCTTCTGGCCTCTTTTCTGGCCTCTTTTATTCCATTACCTGAGGATTATTACCTTGGAAATTCAGGAGAATTTTTATTCGCCCCAATCGCACCACTAGTACTAACCATTGCCACTGGGCTGGTCTGCATCAGTTGGTGGCTCCTCTGTGTCCTCATGTGGCCTATTGAAAAGCTTGGAAAATTGCTCTTTGGGCGGTCAGTGGATTCCCCCGTGTCTGTACCCCCTGCTCTCCTCATTTACGTGATTTTTTTAAAAGCAGACGACGAGAAGAATTTAGCGTCCGCAGAAGCACTCTTCTTTCGATGTGCCTCATTTTTCTGTTGATCTTCCTCTTCATTCCTTGGCAAGTCGCCTATCTGGGATGCTGGATGATACATCTCTATACCTGTACATCCTCCATGCGGTTAGATTCTCCAACCCCGGCGGTCTCCACGATTCCTCTCATAAGAGTGCACGATACCGATGATAACGTGAAAGAAGAGCCTATGGTAGACAATCAAATTCACGAGTCCCAACATGAACCCACGCAGACCCGAGATAAAATTGATAATCGCAACTACAGCATGCACATTCTACTCCTCATGACCTGGTTCCTTCCGCTGGCTGCCCCGGTATTGGCGGTCTGGGTGCGAACGCTAGTTACTGCAGGACTGACGACACCTTTTGACGGTGACCATTTCTTTCTCAATGTTGCGCCTTTCCTTGTACTAGTTGACTTCGCATCCTGGAATACGGGCAAATTATTCGAAAGGCAAAGGTGAGCTCATAATTATCCCCTTGCTCTGAGACATGTTTTAATCTTAATTTAGCTTTGAAACGGCGCTCCCTGTTAGATGGTGTTTGGCAGTTCTTGCTGCCACAGCTTTTATCATCGGATCTCGACAGGCATACAGTGTTTTCGATGCTGGAAAACTCGCAGTTGGCATCATCACTCTGATCCGGATAGGCCGGCGGTATTGGGGGGGTGTCTCATGGTCCACCAAGGATCGATAGATGGAACTTCTGCTTCAGTTTCATGCCGATCCGGCACAGTCGCAAGTTGACACCGTGCCTCCCACCACCATGGTGCTAAAATTTGTTTTCTGATAGTTTCCAATGGCACCCATCCAAATAAAATAATTTTCGCAAGTCGAGTGTGGTTGCTATAAATTACACATCGGCTACCGCTATTTGGTCAGGGACCCTTGGCCCCCTAGGATCCGGGTTTAATAAGTCTATGTAGAAGTAATTGGCGTAGCATCGTGTTGGCGTCGTGCGTTTGGAGAGCTTGATCCACGCTTCCAGCGGCTCATCTCCAATATATAAAATGGTGGATGTCCGACTGGCATGGGCGACAAGCGACGATTGTTACTAGATCTTGAAGTCTACCACGTGGAGTAGGCGGTGGCATCCAGCATCGGGGTACTTATTTCTGGCGAGAAAAAATACGAGGGATAGGGCGTGCAGATACTGGTAAAATAGATTACGTGGTTCCTCGCTTCTTTGTGTTTTATGCCAATCTTCTCCACGCCTTCTGCAGGAGGGGAGGGAAGCTTGTTGTCCTATAAAGGCAACCCTACCCACGCCGAAGCATCAAATAACATAACCTTGTAGAATTGAAACTCCGATATTCACTCTCTTTAGCATTGTGACCACCAGAACGTTGAGAGGTACGGCTTAGAACTCATTGGAAAAAAACAGCTTCGAGTACCTTGGACATGCACGGGAGCCCCACTTCCACAAACCCTAGGGGAACTCCCTCCCGACGAGGCAAATCCCCCCGTTTCATGGCCGACAGTCCATCACAGCCCAGTTCGAGCACTTTGCCCTCAAACTTCACCAATAAACCTGCGTCCACATTCACTTCATCCCTAAATATTCGCGTAGAAGGCGCGGTTTCCTTTGACTCAGATTCCGAGAAAGCGGCTGAATCAGCAGAGCCCGAAAAAGCCATTTCCAGGGAATCCAAGCGAGCGCCACGAAAATCCAAGACAGAGGCGATTGCAGCGCTTAACAGCCATGCGAGATCATCATCACCCAATGCTGACGATGATGGCAGTCAAAGCGATAATGTTGGAGAATATTATAATACGACCCCCATTCCCGTCTCTCCGACTTTGGACCTATCATCGGTGAAGACTTCGAGCCCTCGTCATGATACGATCACCAACAACAAGATCGCTCGACCCTTTGGCCTCACAGATTGTCCTGAATTTTATCCTACAAATGAAGAATTTAAGGACCCGATGGCATACATTCGTTCTATTTCGGACCAGGCCAAGAACTATGGGATTTGTAAGGTCGTGCCACCTACGGACTGGAAAATGCCATTCGTGACAGACACTGAGGTTCGTGATTTGCAGCTGCGGGATTTATCGGTTGGTGATCTTGCCCACCTTGGCAGAGTTTTCGTTTTAGGACTCGCCTCCAACGCCTCAATTCTATTGAGGCCTCCTCTAGAGCTAAATTGAATTTCCTGGAACAACTTTATCGGTTTCACAAACAACAGGGAAATCCCCGCGTTGTTGTTCCAACAATAAATCACAAGCCGTTAGATCTGTGGCTTTTACGAAAGGAAGTTCATAAGCTAGGGGGCTATGATGCAGTGAGTTAGTTCATAGATGCTGTGTTAGAAACTGTTTTCATATAGTCTCAGGTCACCAAAGGGAAAAAATGGTCAGATCTCGGCCGGATTCTTGGATATCGTGGCATTCCAGGCCTGTCGACCCAGATTAAGAATTCGTACACACGGGTCATTCTTCCCTACGAACACTTCTGTGACCGAGTCAGGAATTCTCCAACAATGTCACCTGTCACACGTGACTCCCATTTGAAGACACATATTAATATTCAATCAGCAGGGAAGTTGTCCCGGTTGAGCGCTGTGACGACAGCAGGTGATACAAGTCCACCCTCGAGTCCCCTAACTGCGACTTCTAGCCCCTTATCTGAACCTCCGGATGAAAGTGAATACAGGGATGCCAATGGAAACCGATCTGCAAGCTCGAGACCCCGAAGGAGCACAAGGGTCGGTTCCCAAGAGCTCTCAACTGGTTCGTACTCGTATCTCTCGGGTACGGGATCTCACTCACGGTCATTCAGCATCGACGAAAAGAGCATCCACCGATATTTTACTTCCTTCTCCAGTCATTCCATCGCCGGTCTTTTATGACAAGAGTAAGAATGATACCAAAGGAACCCCCGAGGTACGGACCCCCCTTCTTGACCAACGGACGCCAGTGACAAGTCGCGAACAGCAAAACTGTGAGATATGTCACAAGAAGAATCGCGGTGAGGAAATGTTACTCTGTGACGGCTGCGATTGTGGTATGTCCATATGTTCACCTTGGATGGTTAAGTTAAATAGTGTCTCCCAGGATTCCATATGTTCTGTCTTGATCCGCCTTTGGATACCATTCCAAAGGAGCAATGGTTCTGTTATACTTGTATCTCAGGCACTGGTGGTGATTTTGGCTTCGACGAGGGCGAAGAGCATAGTCTCTCTAGTTTTCAAGCTCGTGACTTGGAATTTAGGCGTCTATGGTTTGAATCACATGTACCAGAGTCTACCCGTGAGCCTCTTGGAGAAGACATGACCAATCGCGTCGGGAACACCACAGTTACAGAGTATGACGTTGAAGATGAGTTTTGGCGTCTTGTACAATCACCTCACGAAACAGTGGAAGTTGAGTATGGTGCTGATGTACACTCGACCACCCATGGAAGGTACGACTATCTTGTACCTTCCGTCTCCTGAATAATTTATTGAGTGTAACTCAGCGCTATGCCTACTCTGGAGACACGTCCTCTGGATCCATATTCAAAGGATCCGTGGAATCTGAACAATATCCCTATCGTTTCGGACTCTCTACTTCGTTTTATCAAGTCTGACATATCTGGAATGACTGTCCCTTGGACTTACGTAGGAATGGCTTTTTCAACGTTTTGTTGGCACAATGAGGTAAGTTGTCTAGCTTGACACCTCACTGGTATGTTAATGAGGTAATTTAGGATCATTATACATATAGCATTAATTTCAGTAAGCACTTCTATCATCCTTAAAGTAGTAACTAATCAACTATTCATCCACAAGTGCACTGGGGTGAAACAAAGACGTGGTATGGTATTCCTGGCGAAGATGCTGAGAAATTTGAGGCCGCGATTAAAGGCGAGGCGCCAGACCTTTTTGAAGCACAACCTGACCTTCTCTTCCAATTGGTAACTCTAATGAACCCCAAGCGAGTTACCGATGCCGGGGTTCGCGTGTATGCTTGTAACCAGAGAGCTGGCGAATTTGTGATCACCTTTCCAAAGGCCTATCACGCAGGTTTTAATCATGGAGTACGACCATATCTTTCTATTTCGGAGCCGATGCTGAAAATTAGACAGCTGAACTTTAACGAAGCGGTGAATTTCGCCTTGCCTGATTGGTTGACATACGGTCGTGATTGCGTGCAACGGTACCGTGAACACAGGAAGCTTCCAGTCTTCTCGCATGATGAGCTCCTTATCACGATCACTCAACAATCTCAGTCAATCAAGACCGCGATGTGGTAAGATATTTTTTATCTGGAACCAGAACACGAATTGAATCCCAGCTAGGTTGATCGATAGTCTCAAGGAGATGACTGACCGTGAGATCAATGATCGAACAGCCGCTCGGTCTCTTGGGCTTGTCGAGGTTCTCGAGTCTGAAGATCGCCCAGAAGAACAATATCAGTGCACCATCTGCAAGACATTCTGCTATCTTTCTCAGATCACATGTCAATGCACTTCCAAAATTGTTTGTGTTGAGCATGTAGCTTTACTCTGCGAAGCCCGGGCACCCCATCAATTGACCTTGCGAAAGCGGTTCTCCGACGAAGAAATTCTGGAGACACATGCAAAGGTTGCGGAGCGTGCAGCGGTACCATCCACATGGCATGGAAAGTTGGAGAAACTATTATTGGAAAGTGCGCGCCCTGCCCTTCGTTCCCTTCGTGCCCTGCTTGCGGAGGGGGATCGCATCAATTACTATCTTCCTGAGCTGGCTTCCTTGCGCAAATGTGTCAACAGAGCAAACGAATGGGTAGACTCTGCGAACACGTTCATTATTCGCAAACAGAGCCGGAAACGTTCACGACGTTCTCGCGGGCGTCAATCGATAAACGAGGCACCCCTGAATATGTCAGACGACCCGGGAGACAGACCAGACCGTGGATTGGAGGATCTCTACGCCCTTCTCCGGGAGGTTGAAAATCTCGGTTTCGACTGCCCCGAGATTGGAGTTCTTCGGACATTGGCACAAGAGGCAGAATCAACCAAAAAGAAGGCTTGCGCTTTACTTAATTCAACTCCTGCGGACAAGGATCGCGAGCAATTTCTACAAGAGTGCAAGCGTCTTCTCATCAATGGCTCATCCGTCAACGTGTTGCTTGATGAACTCATAGAGGTTGAGAAAATTGTTGATCGGGAGCAATTAGTCCAAGAGCTTGAGGAGAAACTAGAGGACGAGGATGCTGCTTTAACGCTGGAGGAAGTCCGGCAGCTACTAACACGTGCTCGAACATGCAATATCTCGCCCGACAATAAACACTTGAAACTTCTGGAAGCAAGGCAGAGGGCTGGCGACAATTGGGAAGATCGGGCGAAGAACATTCTTGCACAACCAGTCAAGACCATCGATGAACTGGAAGATTTTGCAAACATGGACTCCGGCATTCCCATCGATCCTACTGTTCTTGATCGATTGATGTCAGCTCGCGCCAAAGCTAAGGATTTCGATAAACAAGCCAAGGCATGGCTGAATCCCGAAGCTGACGCACCCAAGCCTAGGGCTGCCGATGTTATGCGGCTCGTTAATCGTGCGGAGAAGGATTTCAGTATTCCATCCATCCAGGACCTCAAGCGAACTGCCGAGATTGCTATCGATCTTGAAGCGAGATGCGATCAAGTTCTGAGAAACCGCTACCATCGCGGAGAAGAGGATGTGTTCGAAAGTATGGGGCAATGGAAGACATATGCCCGAGATCATCTTAGGATGTTCTCCCTCCCTGTCTTCGAGAAACTCGAAGTCCAGTTGAACCTCCACCAACACTGGATTACCGATCTTCCCTGGTATTGCAGTGAACACCGAGAAGCCCATGGTCAGCCCATCCTGGATGACGTGATTCAATGCACTAATCCTGACGACGACATGCCTCCGCATGACGAGTATTTCACTTGCATATGCAGCACTCCTGTCCGCCCCCCTCCCCCTGGCACCGCTTCTGATGCCGTACAATGCGACCACTGTTTTGCCCGTTTCCACGGTGAATGTGCTAAAAACGGAGGTTCTTGCCCGTTCTGTGATCACCATCACTGGAACGGTACGATCCACAAGGAACGAAGCTGGCATTTCTGCTTCCTTCCAAATATACTTGCTTCAGCTCCTGACATCACAAAGAACTATTCAGAAGACTGGAAGCAGTTGAAGATCATCGTTCACCGTCTCGACCGACTCTCGGCCGTTATTGGTCAATTTTTATCCTTCACCTCGCAGCCGCTAAATCAAAGGCCAGGTTATATTCATCAAGTTCGACATTATATGCGCAAATTATATAAAATCCAATTCGCCGTATCTCCTAATCCCGAAGTTTCCTTCGGTCTGGATCTTGCGGGCCTGCATCGCATCCTTGCTGGCCGCCCTCCGTTGGTACGTGCAAAGAAGAGGCGCCGCCCGCGCTTCACGTTTGGCCAGGATGTTGACGAAAACTGGTCGGACGGTACCCGATGTATATGCCGAGGACGTACTCCATATCTTCTCAATTACCAAACGGTGGCATGCGAAACTTGCCACAAGTTATACCATGCAGGCTGTGTATTTTATCCAGTTGAGCAGCCTGAGAAGAGTCGCTTCGTCTGCCCTTTGTGCTGCTTACGCAGGAATAAGCCCTACCAATTCTCTGATGTCCGAGTGAGACCTAAAGGTGTGTATCTCTGCTATTTATGTCACCTGTATATTTTTTTCTGATTCGTATTACGACACTAGCTGACGACGCAGCCGACCCGCAATCGTATGACGTCGTGTATGTCAATACCGCTGAAATGTATGAAACCTTCAGCAAGGATATCATATATATCAAGTTGGCTCCGCCTTGCACCCAGACTCTCTTTGTCGAACTTGTTCGCTTCGCCCCTGGCCAATCTGATACATCGCCAACGATTGGCTCAGCGCCCCGGCCACCATCCACTCACCACGCAAACTCGAGATCGATCTCACACTCTGGCCCTTCCCACCATCACCACCACTCCCGCCACACAACTTCACCACCCCCGCCGACATCTGTATCCACTGACGGGTTCCTTTCTTCAGCTTCTCAACACGTACCCCCTCCACCGCCTTGGTCACGCTGGGGCACAATGTCCACACCTGCACGCCCCCCATCAACACATCGCCGCCAAAGTACGTCCTCGCGTTCGACACCACAGCCGCCGTCAAGAAAACGAAAACACATCGAAGAAGCGCCGGTCGCGGATACCATCTCGCGAGTCAGCTCGTCGTCTTCCGTGGCAGCCGTRTCCGCAGTGTCGTCAGCGTCGATAGCACCTACGGCGGCGTGCGCTGCCGTCGACGCCTGCATCGCCTCCGGCCCGCCCTGTGCAGACGCTCTCGCCCTCGCTGGCGATGATAGTGTCGCCCGTGAACCAGACGGTCATGACCTCACCTAGACCGCCGTACGTTCCGCCACCCCTTCGGAACGGTGCTGGCGGATCTCCGCCGCAGCTGGTCAATGGAAAGGCGCCGCTATAGCGGGGCTCTCGAGCGGTGGTCGGTGGACCGATCTGACGGCGTCTTTTGATTACTGTCCTTGTTTTTTTCCCCTCTCTATGAACTCTAATGCTTCTATCGCTGTAATTAAGTTGTTTGCATAGCTATATATTTCTTTTGCTTTCCCTCTCTCCCTTTTTTCACTCGCTCTTTTCTGTAACTCGTATGTGCTACTAGAAGCTTTTTTTTATCGGATTCCCCTCTCCCTCTTGCGAAGGATTTTCAATAGAGTTTTCCTGATTTAGTAGTATTACAGCTATATTTGGGCAAGTCTTATAATATTCGATCGATCGAGTCCAAGGGCTCACGGGCTTTCCTGTGGGAAAGGATGTAAATTGCATCCGGGTGAAGGGGGTGTTCATAGTTCTTGCCACTAGCCTGTTTCTAATCTTCTGATATTCCAAAGAGCAGATGGACAACAAACATTGGATCATTCAACTATAGAAAAAATGGCATCAGGAAATGCTGCTCACTACACTATTACTGAGAAAATCCTCCAAATACCATACCTTGTGTATTCATAGCACAGGTACATCACTATCATTATTTAATTATTTTTCCAGCCTTCTGATCCTGTGAAGCCAAGCTGTTCACCAGATTGAATTGGAGGACTGTCAAGAATGTAAGGCAGGAGCTGCTATATACAGTGAGCAATTGAACTTGTTTGATTTGTATCTCATAAAGTACTGATTGGAATACTATAAACCTATATATCACTAGGAAGCCCTGCATCTCAGCCTTTAAAAATCACCAACAATTATTATATAATTCTTACTCTATCTAGAGATATTTATAGTTCTTTACAGGATATGCATTGCAATGGTCCTGTTGCCAATGTAACAAAACACTAAATCACATAATAAAACCTATT
>CEMJ01393252.1:1740-12062 GCA_900068955.1 Clitocybe nebularis | reverse complement strand
TTCTTCATTTACTAGTACTACATTGAATAATTATCATTAAATGTTGTTTGCTTAATTACTTTGTGATTATGTCTCGAGCGAAATCGCATAATCGCCTTCCTGCACAGGCAGCCATATCGGCCAAGCAACATGCGACGCGCCTTTCCCGACGAGTGTCACATCCAACTGGGCGATGCAATACAATAAACGGGACAGATTCAGGTGTTCACACAAGAAATATGGGAGGTGAACTTCCACCGTTCAATGACTGGGGAAGCTGGGCGGTTGATCAGGAGTCACAAACTGTTTATTGTTATGGAGGATGTCGTCCCAATAGTACGTCTGTGACTGCAGATTTTTATTCCTGTGATGTGCGTACAATGAAGTGGAAAAACCTTACTGTGAGTACTCTACAGTGTAGCTAAAGTCCATGAATTAATCAACGTACACCAGCACAAGTTGCAATTTCGTTGCCCCTACGATCCTTTTTCAAAACATGAATTACAGCCTGAGTGCCAGGATTTGCCTCGTTTACACGGATCATCGTTGGTATTTTCAAACTTAAACGGGGGGAGATTTATTTTCCTCTTTGGAGGGCTTAATGATGCGGAGAGTCGCGTTACATCAGACTTGGTTGTCATAAATGTTGAGGATATGGTTTGGTGGCGTGTTCGAGTTGAGGGAGGACCTGTCAACTCTCGCACTAGTGCGTCTTTGGTGAGCATAAACAACAAACTCTACGTTTTTGGAGGATGTCAAGATCATGGTCATGACATTCCTCTTGCGTCTTACTCCATTGCCGAGTACTCGTCCGAGAATGGTGTGTGGCGGTGGGAGGTCTGCGATCGCCCATATCCCCCTCATGTTCCACCGCTCGGTTTTGGAGGAAAGGCAATACCCGTCTACGATGGAAAAAAGATTCTTTTAACACCGGGTAGGCTTACCGATATCGCTGTAAGCCATAACTTACTCATAGCCAACCAACTCTCAACCTTTGGTCGTGATAAACGTAGGAAATACAACTTACACGGGACAAAACAGTTTTCTTTCATGCCGAGAACCACACATTTCAAGTCGCCATCGAGACACTGGGCAACTTTCCAGAAAGAGTGTCATGGTATGACGTTGCCCCAATGGTGGCCGCCCCTCCTACTATTCCCAGCGAGTCAACCAAAAACCGCAGTCGCCCAAAGAAGAAGATCAGACTAGATACTGTGGACGCCGCTCCCACCAACATTAGCACTACAGCTAGATCCTCGGCCCTACAAGTCCCCGCAGTGCAGTCGGCGCTTTTCTGCACTTGGATCCCTCGGTCTGACGACTATATTACACCCGAACTATACCAGTATCTTCTTCCCCCAGAAGAGAAAGTGTCTTGTCTAGATCTACGTGACAAGCTATGGGACTTGGAACTCGATCTACAGGCCTTTGTGGTTGTTCGGAACTGTTTATACTTTATGGGGTACGAGCCATCATCAGACGATGCGCCTCCAGAAGACGCTGTTTACAACATCTGTGTGGCGGTTCCTATCGTTGGGACGGCTGCGGTAAGTTTAGTCCTTATAAACGTAAAACACTTTTTGAAGCATTCTAGTGACAGGGCCTGTAAATTTCTCGTGTCACTTTCGAGTTGTCCCCAAGATTTCCCATTTGCATATTATCGCTGACAGTTAAACTGTCTTTTGGCGCGGGGGCTTCGGGGCTGTTTCACAAAATTATTATCGGCATTTCCCGATGTAACAAAAGCTTACTTGCATTACTATTACATATATAATATCATTCCCATACTCAGAGCCCACGTTCGGCTCATATCTGCTCATATATACCCACCTTCTTTGCGTAAGACTATGAACAGCCCGTCAGGCTCAGAGGCTTCCTTCATTTTCGTTAGTGGTCAGCCCAATGAAAAGTCAGAGCGGAAGCAAGGTGACATCAACCAGGTCGGTTTTATAAGAACATGAAAACATGAAGACTGAATTTCCCTGCCCTAGATGCACCCATCCTACGACCCTTCATATTCCCCCGGGTCGGTGCCTTCATATGCACACGATTGGTCCAACCGTGGAACTGGAGGAGCACTACGCATTCACGGGCGGCACTTTATAGACGGCTACGGGCGCGTCTGTGATTTGAGAGGCGTAAACTTGTCGGGTTCTTGCAAATCGTGAGCCTTTCGCACAGATGTTTACCGCAGGAGTATGAAATGCAGGAGATTCTTAGGCCAATAAACGACGATCACGAGCGGTTCCCTGCTGACCACCAGTCTGTCACATTTGTTGGTCGACCGTTTCCTCTCGAAGAAGCGCATGAACATTTTTCGAGGCTACGCAGATGGGGCCTTACCTTCTGTGCGTTGATATGTTCCTGGCTACGCAATGTTGCCTGACTGTGTTTCCAGTGCGATTTCTTATAACATGGGAGGCTGTCGAGCATGCGGGACCGTACGTGATAATTTCCACTCCGATAAATAATAATGAACTCAAAAAGACAATAGAGGCATCTACGACATGGAATACCTAGATTATATCCGCAAGCTCTTATCGTTGCTTCCTCAATACGGAATTACCGCCTTCGTATCATTGCATCAGGACGTTTGGTCGCGTTACTCTGGTGGTTCAGGCGCACCTGCCTGGACGCTTGAGGTTGCAGGATTCGATCTCGATGCATTGCAAGAGTCGGGTGCAGCATGGCTAGTCGGCGTGAAAGGTGGAGGTCACGTGGAATCTGAACGCGGTCTCTGGCCTTGTGGATATATCAAACTCGCGGCTGCGACCATGGCGTGAGTCTGACCATTTTGTTCTGTAAAGCCGAGTTAACTTATCGATAATCCAGGACTCTGTTCTGGGCTGGAGATACATTCGCGCCCAAACTCTTGGTAAAGGATAGTGAAGGGCGTGGTGTACCAATTCAGCAATTCCTGCAAAACGCTTTTTTAAATATGTTTGAATTGGTGGCTCGTACTGTTGGTGATCTAGATGGTGTCATCGGGTTTGAGGTACTCTCCAGCTTCGCTGCTCCCCATACGATCAAACTAAAGTACCTTATAGATGCTAAATGAACCTCACAGGGGATATATTGATATTCAGTCACTACACTCTTTTGATTATAATACAGACCTCCACTTGGGAGACATGCGTCAGTCGACTCTCTTCATACTTCTGAGGTTCCCTGAAAATTTATACTACTCCTCTATCAGCCTCTGCATTCCAATCCTTCCAGCTGGGCGCTGGTTATCCAACAACGGTCTCTCGCTGGACTCGCTCTTTCCCTATGCCTACCCGTGAGACCGCCAAGACGGCTCTTAACCCAGGGGGGCGCAAGGCCTGGCGCGAAGATGGGCCGTCACAGGGCCAATGTATCTGGGAGTTGCATGGTGTCTGGGGATGGGATAGAAATAAGGACGAGGCAGTCGTCTTGCGTGAGAGCTACTTTGTCAAACACCCGATAACTGGCAAGAAGGTATGGCGTTCGGCAGTGCATGTTTCTTCCGCTAATGTCCAATCCTATCAAGATAGATTGGTACACCGACTTTTATTATCCATTCCTTCATAAATGGGCCAGTCGCGTGCGGAGTGCATCCCCGCTAGACAAGATTATCTTTGTAGAGGCCATACCCAATGAGGTTCGTAGTCATGTTATTTTTCCGTCATTCCCCTACTTAGGAAAGTCATGCTAGTTCTGCCCTAAATCTTGGACACCAGAATACCAACTACCAAATATGGTCTATGCTCCTCATTGGTAAGACTTAGCCCCTCCCGGTGCTCATTTTCTCATTTTCATCACAGGTATGACCTCAACGCACTGTTCGCAAAAGCATTTGGAGACTTCAGCGTGAATGTACAAGGCCTTTCACGGGTGAGTCTTATCTCAGCCTGAGTTCTTGCATTTTTCTGATTCATATTCAACCTGCAGGGGATGTTTCCCCTCAAAGCCTTTTATTGGGGCCAGCTAGGCGCACGCGATAACTTTAGTTTGCAAATTCGCAACATAGTTGAGCATGGATACCAGGCACTCGGAGAGAAGCCTGTGATTATTGGTGAATGCGGGATACCCATGGATATGAAGTGAGTGTGGCGATAGTAGCATCACTTCGTTGACTCATGCGTGACTTTTATCAGCCAGAAAGCGGCTTTCCAATCAGAGGATTTCACCTGGCAGACTCGCATGATGGATGCTATGATGACGGGGCTCGAACAGTCGCTCGTTGGTTTCACGTTCGTACCGAGCCCTCCTATATCCTTCTCCAGTTCCATACAAATTTCTTATTTAGGTTATGGAACTATAACCCTTTAAACAACGATCAAACTGGCGACGACTGGAACGGTGAAAACTTTTCCTGGTTCAGCCGTCGACGGGCTCTTCCGCCATCGTTGCTTTATTATGAACAAGATGCGCCGTCGCTGGACAATGGCGCTAGACTTCTACCTGCTATCGTTCGACCCTACCCTGCCAAAACGGCGGGAATACCTCTCCGATTCGAGTATGAGATGACGACCGGTACATTCATATATGAATGGGGAAATACCAAAACTGATGGTGGAAACGGACGGTCTGTGGCCACCGTCTCTACGCCCCCTCGATATGGACATCCAAAGATCACAGCGCTGGAAACCGAGATTTTTGTACCTTCCTTGATTACCCAGGGCAGGAAAGTCGTTGTGGAAGGGCTTGACTCCAAAGACAGCCATCGTTACGACGAAAGTCGGCAAACACTGTTCATTGTGGCCCGAGACACAAACCCGGACCGGATCCACAAAATCACAGTTTCCGTGTATCCTCCGCTTACACCAACTTTCGAACTCAATAGTGCTTGGACAGACTACGGCCCCCGAATTATAGCGCTGTCAATGGTGTTCATCGGTGTTCTTGCGTTCTGGTTTTTAATGTCTCGATCATAAATTTTATATGGCTTTCGTTCTTGCGATTTGGGACAATTTCAACGGATTTCCATGGAATCATTCGAAGTAACAATATTATTCGCGTAAAATAAAGTATATATCTCGGCCAGTAAAAAAAAACGAGTAAAGAAAATAAAGATGGAACAATGTCTAGTCTTCCAGGTCGAACTCGTCACTGATTTTTGCCTTCCAAGAGACAGCCCTAACCAAGATGTCGCGATAGATATCTAATTCGCTCCATAAGCTCTTAGAAAAGTAGCCTATATATTCCAGATTGTCGCAGAGAGCATCCAGTAATGAGACGGTATGCAACAAGGTATCCAGACCACTTTCAGCAGCAGGAAAGACCGACAAGTGAACATCTTCCGCTATTTCTCGAGAGATTGAATCGACACTCCTTACAGTCTCCGAGGGTACGGAGGAGCTCAAACCTTCGTCGGACATATAACCCGAGGTCAAACCGGTGACGAATATTTCAAAGAGCTGTTTTGGCCCCCGCTGCCCACAGCGTGTTTCGGTTGGATTACTGGCAAAGTTTCCGACTGATGCATCGACCATGTTGGGCAAAGGATGCATAAGATCTCTGATCCATTCGGGAATCACCTTCCTGAACAGCTCAGCTTGGTTTTTCGTGTGAAGGTAGACAACGAGCTCTGGGAAGGTCTCGAGATGTGGTACATGCATAAGTATCCGGGGGAGCTCCCTGTGAAGGCGCCGTGGGAGCGCGGGGATAGAGGGTGGGAGGTTTGGCACGTTTAAAATGAATAGGAGGTCATTGATAGGAAGCTCGATCGCTCTAGAAAAAGTGGGTGTGATGCTCTTCTTTCGGCGGAGTGTTGCTGTTCCGCTGGTTGTTGATCCGAGAATGGATGACCCAGACGCGCCGCGGGCGATAAGTATGTGGGTCGGTCCCAGAGGGCGAGGGGATATCATTTTTTCAGCGGTACTAAGAACTGGAAGGCCCCAGATGTCAATTGAAAAGCAATTGCCCTCTTGGGGAGCAACAAGACGACTCTCGATGCTAGCCATTGTATTCGAAATAGGGGAAAGCGATGATGCCGACAATACACGGCGAACGACATGAATATTGCCATTAGGGTTAGCTTCGATGTTGCAATTTTCGCCTCCCACGATAGGGGCACCTCGAATAATCGTAGATGTTCGCGTCGTCGCGTGCTTTGGACCAGCATTTGTATGTTGCCGTATCCGGTAAAGCCAGTGCCTAGAAGTTGATAAAGTAAGCACAGGCGGTAATATCATTTTGGCGATGAACGCACCCTTTGGTAGATCCTATTCTTATTTTTAGTACCAACCTCAACTCCTCGATATCCTTGTCACTCATGATCAAATCTTCACGATCGGGTGCTACATCCAAAAGAACGTTGCGATCTATAGCGCGTTCTTGGCGATACGAATTTGGATGATCCGAAGAAGAACCGATCCTAGACAGCAGAACAAGTGTTGGAAAAGTTGGCATGTGGGGGAATATGTGAGGTGAAAAGGAGACATTTATAACCTAGCATTTTATATCACGCTACTGCACAATCCTGTGGCATGGAGTTCGAGGAGGCATTGTTCAACTCAGAGGGCTTGGGCGGCCACCTGTAGTGGGTGCGAAAACAATGGTAAATGTCACGGCTACGGGCGGCGTAGAAAGTTCTATCACCCACGTGATGTGTACCTACTTGTTTGTCCCTGTTTGTCCGGAAACTCTTAGCCCTAGAAATTCCTAAACTTTTAGACAGGTGTGATGAATCCTAGGGCCTCGGACCAGTGACGGTGCTGAACGCCCCGGCCAAACTTACAATATGATACCAGGTCATCACTTATTATTCTATCTGATTGTGGACATCACAACTATTTTTAAACGATCGACAGGTGTGTGATCGGTCCGAGACTGCTTCTAACCCATTCACAGGTTTATATATATCTGTCACGTTCAATTAATGGATTCGAAGAAATCGCTAGACAGCTATGAATTTCTACATATACTATTGCGTCGTTTCTTCACCAAGGCTTGTTTATTGAAGATATGATCCGCTCATGACCGTGATTTGTAAGGAATTCAAGTAGCGCAACCTTATTTCCTCACAGCAACCATCCTCCTGGGGCAAAAGGGGTAAATCTACCAAGCCCAAGACACGGCCATAAAGTCCCGTCGGAAACCAGGTCTTTTATCTTAACCACTACACCCACCAGCTACCACACTGCCTGATCCGCCACAATGCGATCTACACTCCTTTCTCTTCTCTTTGCTGGCCATGCGGCATACGCACTTACAAGTTACGCAAACGATTTCGTGGACCCCGATTTTATAGTCGCAGGAGAGTTTGGAAACAACACGCTCGCTGCGCAGGCGACTATCAGAGACTGGGCGAAGGAACTGGCTGGACAGGGCCCTTGGAGTGAGTTGAATACGCGTCTCCTATTTTTTATTTTTTAAACGATACAATAATACCAGCCGTTATGAGCAAGAAAGTCTCCCCACCCAACGGCGACAAGCACGACTACATGAGTTGGGCTCCTTAGTATGGAAAGTTCCTCTGCATTTCTTGGTAGTGTTGAAACCCTAGCTCGATAGTTGGTGGCCCGATTGCTCCGGCGTAGGAAACACTACGGAATTAGCGCCGGAAGAAAGTGAGTTGCCAAAAAGTCATCCCAGTGCTAGATATAAACTCACATTAAAATAGTATGGAAAACATGCAAATATGTTTCACGCGATGGCCTTTTCAATCCCGACGGTCGCTTGATCAACGACGTCGGAAACTTCCAATCACTGTCAGATGCCGTGCTTTACAACGCCATCGCGCACTCACTAGAAGGAACAGAGTCTTCTGAGTACTCACAGACAGTAGGTGAGTTTGATGTGATGTTATATTTGTTAAGTTTCTGGCATCAGATGCTAAATAAAAATGCATTAATATCATATACGACATATTCACTGACCTGTTACCTTGATAGTTTCTTTCGTCAAAGCTTGGTTCCTTAACGATGAGACGAAGATGAACCCTAATTTGAATTACGCCCAAATGCAACGAGGTCCCACCGGCCAGACTGGGAGCCATACTGGTATTCTGTAAGTGCAACTCGAAAACAACGATGGAACACCACTCACGACGAATAATAGTGACTTGAAAGGCATGGCGAAAATCGCTTCAGGAATTATGATCCTACGGAAGGGCAAAAATACGGACTGGACCACTGACCTCGACAACCAAATGAACGCTTGGACTACTGAATTCATTGGATGGCTCGAGACAGCAAACATCGCACTTGAGGAAGGTCATGCTACTAAGTTAGTCCCTGGATGACCATATTCTCTTTTGGTTCGGGGCTAATAAATACGTGCAGCAACCACGGAACGTTTTATTATAACCAACTGGCTGCTTTAAAGCTGCTTGTTAACGACAACGACGGTGCACGCAATGTAACCAATACTTATTTTAATAGTCAATATATGTTCCAAATACAAGCCTCGGGCGAACAGGTAGGCCCTCAGTTTTTCTGAAGGAAGTTTACCGTGACTAAAGATGTTTGGTCAACTAGCCCCTCGAAGCATTGAGGACGCGTCCCTACCATTATCGAGCCTACAACCTGGCCGCTATGATCGTAAGTTTTTAAAGACTCATAACCCACCCCAGGCACTGAAACTTAAAATCAGACAAACGCCCGTATCGCTGCATATGCCGGGGAAACGGGCATCTGGAACAAAACCACCACTGAAGGCGCAACCATCAAAGCTGCACTTGACTTTGCGATGACGATTCCAGCCTCAGCGAGCAAGGAGACATCATATACCACCGAACTCTACCCGAGCATTGCCGCTGTTGCTGCCATATACGGCGATCCCGAAGGCAAGTACGCGGGATTCTTGGGCAAGGGAAATTCATTCTATGCTCGCGAGGCATACTTTTTGTGGAATCAGCCTCTGGCAGGCGGGGAGGCAGAGAGCGCAGCCTTGACGGAGTCTTCTGACCCAAGCTCAACTGGTACCGGAAAGAACGCAAAGACATCCGGAAAGGCGGAGAATTCCGCGCTTGCCAATTCTGCAGGTTGGGTAGGAATCCTTACTGCTGTTGCAGTAGGGATGTTGGCTCTATAAAAGGAGTTTTTTTGTTGTATCTGTGACCTTTATATTCGATAGGTGTAGAAATACCCCAGTTGCTTACGAAATTGTTAGCTTATACTTATTATATGTTGACACTGCGGTTGATCATGATAGATACCCAGCTTCCAATGATTTTGGGTTGTAGGAATGGAGGTCGTGGATCGTTCAAGGTTCAACATTTCCTGTGGTGGCGTTCGTCCCGATTGCAGGGCTTGTAGTCGATTTCAATATACAAAGTGAAAGGTCATTATCGGATTGGATATTTAGACTGGCCGTTCCTGGAAAGTGGGGCTGCGCCTCGAATATGTAGCCTGAACTTTGAAGCAGAAGTTGAGACTGGCCTGATCAGCAGGGATCACGTGGATATGGATGACCAATGTTGATACAACTTTTGTCGAGTCCAGACTCCATTCCTACCTGAAATACTACAATTCGATTCGCTGATGGCCCGTCTGTTCTCTTGTATTAACGAACGAGCATGCTGGGCTGCTTAAGCGCCTTAATTTGTGTCCGGGGTGCACATTTCCCTCACTTTCCGTACGAGAGAATCAACATCGAAATTCATCTGGTCCGTCAGACCTCATCTAATGCCTAATCACTGGGAGCTCTTCTATTTAGAGCTTTAGTACACCAATGAGATGAGTAACACCGGAACGTGGCACGCTGGCCGGGACCGTCATGTCACAGTGATATTCTGTAAGGGCTGTGGGGCCCGTTGGTGCCTACTTGCTTATGAAATGAATAGATATGACATGTTAGCGCAGGCCCACAGAGTACCGATCCTTATATGGGTGTCGGGTGTAAAGGGGAGGCAGGTGGGCAGTGTGATAGCCCGAGTATGTTCCCGCTTTACCATTGGTGATTCTACTGGTTGACGGGCATTACGTGCCCCATGTCCTTACTGTCAGGTGGTCCTGTCTAGATCCACCATCCACTCTATCGCTTGATTATCTTCCCCACAATGGATTGTTTAGTCCTCCGAGTCCGCGAGGTAGGCCTAACACTGGCTTAGTGGGTGGTAAGTGCACGTTTTGCGTTGTCTCACAGCAAATGTCCCCCCCAAAAATTTGTATTGTTCATTTGTTACAGCATTTATTACAGAAAAAAGCTTGTAGTCAGCAAGTATTGCCGCAGTAGCATATCTTCACAGAACCTCAAGGTTGAGTGAGACATTAGGTTATGTAAGGATTTTTCGTGGGCATGGTCTATAAATACCCATCTTCCACCGTCAATGTCAAACCAATGGCTTGGTGGACCACAGGAACCACGATCTGTTGCCGTTGTTATTAACCTACCGGGCCGGCTGATACCTCCTGGGTATGTTTGCTGCCGCTTAA
>CEMJ01393248.1:6541-22105 GCA_900068955.1 Clitocybe nebularis | reverse complement strand
GTCTACCTCAAACTGGACGCTTCTAGGAGTCCTATTTATCTAGACGTGTTTGTGAGATCACTCATAATTATACACTGTCTGACGGCGCCTATTGGTTAGATCTCTACTACCTGGTGTCCCCTAAGGACAGGTATTCCTCAGATAGTTTGTTTTTGGACTCTTCGCGATTGATAGCGTACAGTCGATTATAGTGATGCATAGCTCCCTTTCTCCTGGCTTCGCTGACGCCACGTCGTTTAACAGCGCTCTTTTCATAAGGTCTAGCGGCCTAACCTGGGGTGGGATTGGTGGGTAACAATAGAGACATTTCTTCCCAGTATGCTGACATCTATGTCTGGTGTATATAGTTGGTTTCATGGTCCAAATACATCTCCCTTCGTTTTGTCACTCCTTCTAGCTCCAAACTCATCGCAGTAGTTGTCTGTGTAGTACGTGTTGCACGTCTTCCACCTACTACCCAACGGCCTATCCCTAGCCCTCAATGACTATTATCAGTCTTCACTCACCGGAGGCATTGCCGCGGTCATTAGTGACATTGAAATCAGATGCTTCCCAAAACTACAAGTAGTAGCCATGAATCTCTTGCAGTGCACTTTCCAATATTGCTACTACGGGTTTTACAACATATTTTGTTAGCGACTGGTGTCCAATGATCTGACCAAAACTGATACTCCATTTCAACTGGGAAATAGCTGCACAGAAGCAAAACCAACGTCCACCGTGAGACCCGGGTCATGCTGAATGGATCATTAGCTTGATAATAGGGTCTAGTTCTCTTAGTGGTTCTGCCCTCCTCATTAACCCCAAATACTCTCTATTTACAAATATCGACAGCATTAGCTACCGTCATATTCCTCTGTTTTCCAAAGGATCTTACTACAACTCCCCGTTTTGTCATGTCTAAGGTCTACTCAAACGCAGCACTCGCTATTCTGAATAACCGTGTGCAGCCTGCTATCATTGTATCTAGAGGCTGTGATAGTAAATGTGAGGTGAACCTTGCTGGCAACAGGACTAGTATGCAAAATAGACGCAGATAAATATGTCTCTGTTACGTTGATTGGAATATTCCAGTAACATCATGATTGGGATGATAGTGATGTTTCGACGACTGATAGAGAGTGCCAGGGTTCCTGATTGCGTTGTACAGCTTTTGATAGGTTTGATACATTTGATCTATGAGTTCATGCTGTGTAAGCGGTAACAGGATTAAGGATAGTAAACCGTGTATTACAGTATGAGTCGTCTAAGAGTACTTTTGCGAATTGATTACGATCAGGAGTAGTACCAGTGATTATGAAAGCCTCTTTCGCCTTTAGAATACATAACTTCGTTATATACATTCTAGTCAGACTCACATGTACCCACAGTAACCCACCATAAGGGAATCCGAGCATTTAGACACGCTCCATTGAGACGGAAATACTGAAGTTCGAAGGTTCCGTCATGGCACTAGCGTAACAACATTCATCTATAATCCAGCTATAACCACCGAATTGTTTATGCTAAACCATATGTCAATGAAGCTTTTGCTAGAGCTCTAGCGTGGCTCTGGTACACACGATAGTTTAGACCGCATTGCTATGCTAAGGAGGATTTACAGAGCGTGATGGCACCGTAGTGCGAGTAGTCTATCCTTCGTATGGACGTCGTACATAGGGGGACCCTCAACCACAATTTCACAACCAAGCTACAGAGATCCCGACGGTCTCGACCAAACGAATTATTGCTTCCTTGGAACCCATTCCCCCCAAAATACCCCAGAGACGAAGCTGAAGGGGGTCTCAACCTGTTTTAATGTCCCTGTTGAGATCATGGAGTCGAGGAATGGTGGGGCAGAGTGTATGAACCAACACCAGACCCAAAAGTACCCGATCAATCGAGAGGATGATCGGAGCCCTGCTTTTGAAAAGAGTGCGATGACTCCATCTTCGAATATAATGGCCACTGCCTGTATGGTGAAGAAATAGAACGGGCGGTAGTCAACAGGCCTGCCAGGAGGTGTATGAATCAAGCCCGATATGATAAATGCAGTAAAAAGCTGTGTGCAAGATGATGCATAGCCCCCGGGCTCGAGGCGGAGAAGTCGGCAAATGAATCTTCCATGGGAAGATAGAGTCTTGTGCGCATAAGGTAAAATGAGCTAATGTACTGATTGCTTCTTGGGCAGGTCAACTTACTCGGCGAAGAAATTGATGCCACACTCGACTACGTAACAGAAGTTCAGCGCAGGTTAGGGGGTGAAAGGGGATATACGTACCCCCAAAAATTGCGAACGGTGTAGGCATCGGTCCATTTCCCAAATATATGAGGCCAATCGCTAGGTTCTGATAGTCGGGAGGCGACTGCCGCGATGCTCAATAGTGCATTGACGAGACTGAGAGTGGTAACTGCCCCCAGCAAGAAAAAGAGCATTTCCAAGGATTTCTGGGGCAACGATTCATGCACAACTTCTGTCTCAAAGACAGGAGTGATTCTCCTTCGTCTAAGAGTTCCCATGAGATCATACATCAGCATATAAGCCACCAGCCAGGATGTCTGAGATGCAATGTATCGTGTGCGAGAAAGTGTTGGATGAGGTGGGAGAACATTTTTTGGTTTATGAGCCCACCCGACTCCACGGGGGCTGATAAGGAGTCGAATTCCCCACTTTATTCGCGCAAAAAAGGTTGCAGACGATATCAGAAGGCTTTCGTTGACAGGATAAAATTGTGTCTGGACGTCGGTCAAGAGGATATAATCCGAGGCGATAGCCAAGTAAGTAAGAACAAAGGCAGTCAAGCCAGGAACAGATGCTGGTGCAATGAAGAAGAGATGGCGGCCAACAAACGCTATAGGGGCAAAGATGAGCCAACGGTAAGAGGATGGTCTGGCTACCACACTGGACAGGAGCAGGAAAAAGAAAAGGACAAAGAGAGCGAGGAACTGAACATCGTTGTCTTTGTCCATGATGGGGAGAGGGAGGAGAATCGGGGCTTAACGTTCATTTTAATGGTCGTATTGAGAAAATTTACGGCCCTTTTCAGTCAGAAGGACCTAAGAAGGTTAACACTAATTAATCAGGGTTGCGTGGTGCTTGTGCGTGCTTGGCAAGTGCTCTAAGAATAAACGTCCGAACTTTACCATCCCGACCTACTACATACACTCCGGCTACATTCCATCGTGATCAACAATGAAAAGTATTAGAAGAATTTCACAAGGGCCTCATTAATACTACGTAGCGGTTTTTTTTTGGTGCTAATCTTCTGGCAGGCCCAGTGTCACTGTCACCTCGTATGTTCAATTGTATAGCTTTTCTGTGTTAATTCAACTTAACCGTACCCTTTCTCAGATTTCTTTTTCAGCTCTAAATTGGCCATTTTTTCACAGCAGGAGGGAAAAAACCAACGTTTCAACCGGGTTGTCGACATCTTCTGCCTACGAGTCATAAACGACTGGCTTGTACCTGCTTCCTAGCTAAAGTAAACTCGCCCACGCTATCCGCCAACCACGACCTATACAGTGAATGAGGACAGCGCATGCTGTAATGGGCGAAGGCCATGCAAGGGATATCATAGTCAGAAACTAACGCCACATGGATCAGATGATGCGCATCATTAAGATGGGTGCTGGCACCGAAACAGAGGAAGTCGTGGGCATTGAATTTGTATTTATATCGCTTGGTTTGCACTCATTGGATAATTTAGGGTTCTATGTACGTTTTACATGGCTCTCCTTTGACACGATAGCATTCAAAAGAAACGCCCCCTTGTGTTGATGGCCGCAGGGGAATGTTTCAAGTGACTTCGGAGGACAACATTGGGAGAAATAATTGCATCGCCTTTCCTCAAGCGCAATTCGCTCGACTCCTTGATATGGAGCATACGGTCGGGTGTAAATGGTTAGATCGAACAGCTTCCTCGCATCAAAGTCCTTCAAATAACTGCCTCCAACTCTATGTCAGTCTAAAACAATAATATTCTTGACACTCCAATATTTGATTCCTGATTCCCTGTTTTCGGGCCAGATGTGAGGCTCATTGATTTCAAAAGGATGTCGGTATTCCTTTGATATTCTACCCAAGGAGCACAGGAAAAGCCGTCAATGTCCCCTGTGTGATGTGCCACTTCTATGTATCTTTGCTCACGACACGAATCACATTTAGCACTTACGTCGAGGTTTCAACAAACATGCAACCGCGATCAATAACCTTATACTTGGGAAACGCCTATCAGTCCGCTGCGCCTTATCGGGATCCCCAATCTTGCTTAGGAGAGACTGGTCATCGCTGATGTATCGGGACAACCGGGCTGGCCACGCTCACTAATTGACGAATGACCAGAATGATCCGAGTGTGTATACCTTGTCGATAGTTACACGCATCTGTGTGGTCGGTCACCTTGCCTCGACCGTCGTATTTTCACCATGTTATAGCGGGTCGTTTATGAATTTTCTTTCCGCTATTCGGGAGGGGACATGGGGGGATTTGAACGGAGAGGCCACCCTTGTCAGGAGCGCGGGCTGAACTCGATGAACGGATCGGAAAACACGAACGAGGACCCAGTGGTAAAGTGCCCGATCGCACGTGTAGCCTGGTATTAGCGCTCTGAGGTAACTTGTGTATATGTCGTCGCTGTTCACAGGTATCGACTGGGGCCCGCTCAGCGTAAAAGCACATACGAATATTAATTGAGAAGTGCATGTAAGGCTACGTAAGGTCTAGACCCATGATAATGGAGCCTGTCTTATACAGCGTCGCTATTTTGGTGCCTGAATGGCGCCAGGGCCGTTCTTGTTCTATAAAGTATGCCCTTCAAGTTCCAAGAGGACAGACCCAAGGCCACAAGCTAAGGAGCAGTTAAAGAGCAGCGAGCACGAAGAACTTTGCGTTCAAGAACCCAGGAACTTGGTGTGGTTCTCGGGAGAGTTGGGAAAGGATCTTGACAGCGATTGACAGACAGGGCGGGTTGGTCACCAAAGCAACGCGGTCTTCAAGAAGCCATCAAGCTCTTGTCCAAGGCTCGCACAATGAGCTGGCACTAGCTAGAATTAAGCCTATGTAGTATCCAGGAACACCAAAAGATTGTCAATTAGTGTCTGGATGATGAATTGTATTTGCTTGACACAGTGGCTTGTAGGCGTGTATTATGAAAAGGTGGTTATCCCTTGAGGACGCAGGGGGGTGTAATAGATATACGCCGTGTGCAACGTGGAAGTGTTGGTGCAAAAGCGATCCTGAATGATGATTTACGATTGAGTGGGGAAGGCCGCACGAAAATTGTTCGGAATATATTATTTACATGATTAAGCTGCCTCCTGACCTGTTCCCAAATGCCTCCTCAAAAAAGGTCTCGTCCACCCAACATAAATCTCTCTCTGGCTGCCGGGAAACGAGGCCCAGCCATCCAGGTCGAGGCCGAATCTCCTGTCGATCTCTCCGACGACGACGATATCGACCTTGAAGATACCCTCCAACTGTCGTCCGACGAATCGTCTCCATCAACTTCTCCCACTATTCCTATACTCACCTTGGACACTTCCGACGAGGAAAACATCTCTGATGACATTTCCAAAGATATGGAAGCTCTGGAGGAGCTCCGAAAGAGCGTTAAAAAGAACTTGCGCCTCCGACCCATCCGGTCACATAGTGCTCTCCCAAAAGTTAACCTGAGCGCAGACACGAACTCCACTCCAAGGTCACCATTTCCACCTCCTGCGCCATGGAAAGACTCAGATCCCATGAGTGCTACTAGCCCTGCCTCCAGCACCGCATCATCCTATTTTACCCCTCTATCGGAAACCCACATATCATCACTGCCTAGTGCACGATTGCACACTGCTGATTATTCTACATCTCCTCGCCCTATTGGAGCGGAAGAGCTATATAACCGCCTTACATCTTTCAAACGCCCCCTTCTGATCGATACTCGTCCCCCAGCATCTCACGTCTCCTTCCACATACGACACAGCATCAATATTGCAATACCCTCCCTTATTCTGAAGCGGTGCCGCAAACCGGGGGGGGGCTTCCAATCACTTGATGCACTACGTCAATTCATCACTACAGAAGGTAGCAAGAAATCCTGGGACGAAACAATGCAACCGGATGGGGCTTGGGACGGTGATGTAGTTATATACGACGATGAGATGGACCCAAAAGATAAGGATAGTGTGGGTGTGACAGCTTGGGCTTTGATTCCAGTCCTTGCACCCCTCTTGGTCGATGGCAGTGTTGATTATCTACAAGGCGGGATTTCAGCAGCTGGTCATCATCCTGATCTAGAAACTTTGATATATACAGGTGGGGAATTTGATTTTGGTTTCAACGTTGACTCTCCACCACCCCAAGCAGGCGGAGGCGGGCTGAAGAAAGGAGGAGGGCTCTTCCAGCTCGACACTCAAACTGCATTCCGATCCAAGATTCTACCTGAGATCGAGCCTTCCTCAATGCTTTCTACTAAGGCTCCCTCCTCGCCTCCCCGTTCCCCCCGTTCTCCAATGCCTCTAATGCCCGCAGCCATGTCGTCCTCCAGAGTCAGCGGCAATGTCGATAACCATAACATCAACATCATGGACCCTAGCCCTTCTCCACCCCCTTCACAGGTTGGCTTCCGCAGGCCTCCTCCTCCACCACGCCGACCAAGTGTCCCTAGTCTTAAACGGATCGACACAAGATCGACAGAACGTCTGAATGCTACACTTCCGAAGCTCTCCGTCCGCACACGTACGGTTAGATCAGCAACCCTTGCCGTCCCACCGTCGCTTACACTACAGGCCCCCACCTCCCCATCTCACCTGAGTCTCGTGTATTCAAATCATTCTCCCCCCGGTTCTGCTCGTTGGACCCCCACATCCCCATCAGCCCATGATCTCTCGAATTTCCTCACACCATACTACACACCACCCCATACACCTGGCACCTCCAAACCACACCTCCCTCCGTCGCCCTCGACTGCACGACCAGAGCTCGATAATCCTCCAACGACGGAAGAACCCTTCCCCGTATTCACAATCTCTACCATCCTACCAAACTTTCTCTACCTGGGGCCAGAACCCGCTACCCCGGAGCATGTCGAGGAACTTCAAGAACTCGGGGTCAGACGGATACTCAACATTGCGGCGGAGTGTGATGACGATCAAGGGCTGGGGCTGAAGGAAACATTTGAGAAATATTATAAGATTCCCATGAGGGATACAGTGGAGGAGGAGAATATCGCCCGCGGTGTTAAGGAGGTCTGTGAGATCCTTGGTATGTCTACTTTGTCCCTTGTCCTATCCACCCCCGGGTTTCATGCCCTCTTATCTCCATCCTCGTAGACGACGCTCGCCTCCATTCTGCACCCACTTACGTGCACTGCAAGGCCGGAAAATCCCGTTCTGTAACAGCAGTCATGGCCTACCTAATTCACGCGAATCATTGGACTCTTTCCCGCGCCTACTCCTTTGTCCTTGAACGTCGGAAAGGGATATCGCCCAACATCGGATTCGTCTCCGAACTGATGACATTTGAAGAACAAGAGCTCGGTGGAAAGTCTATCGGTGTGCACCCATCAGCGCCAGCGGGGGGTTCACAACACGACCAAGCAGGAGGTCATCCTAGCCATCCTAAACAACAAGAAAGCTACGGGTCAGCAGCAGGGAACAGGCGTGGCGGGCATGTTCGAGAAAGCTTGCCCCCTGCTATTGGGGGGACCGATAGCATGATGGATGGTAGTATGGGAGGTGTTGGAGGCCCTATGTCGGCAGGTGGTCTCATGGAGCGGGTCAACGGAGACTCGGGACAGGAAATGGAAATCAAGGATGCCTCTGGGAGATATAGACATGCGAGGAGAGCACCGGTCGACGAGACTACACTGCAACCATTGCGCAGAGTCAGTAAAGCGGGGCTGGAGAGCTCAGCTTATGCATAGGCGTAGGCTTGCTGCGGTTTTTTTTTGCTGTCGGTTGTTGTGTCGGCTCGCGGCCCCGCCGCGACCATTTCTTCTTGGATCCTCTCTCTGAACTTTATTTTTAACATTCTTAATATTTATCTAAGTTCGATCCTTTTTTTTTCCATTTCTCATATTCCCTATTCCTGATTTCTTTCTGCAACTGTATCCAATATTTCTTGGAAACTACCTATGTGGAGGGGTTTGGTAAAGACAACTCAAATTGTATATTATTACTGACCATCAGCAATGAACATATATATTAGCCGCCGCTTGAAGATGTCTTGATGGAAGCCTCGCCGATACCACATGTGGGAGAAAAGGGGGGAAGCAATGTGTTTGGTATATATGTGGGTGCAAAAAAAGGGGTGCCAACGTTTTACATGTCTCCATTAAGATTTATTTAAATATTACGAATGATTTACTACTCTAATAAGTCCCGTCTTTTCTTGTCCAAAAATACTTATCTCATGCTCCTATACCAATCAACCTAGGCTCCTTACTACTAGTAATTGCCTTGTCCTTGATACGTCGCAGGGCAGTATCCAGTGCCTCCGCATGATCTACAATACAATAAAATGATCCGTTTGGAATGAAGGTTTTCTTGGGTGTCTGCTTGTCAACGCTGACTTGAACACAGATGCCCCCGGAACCACCGCCTTGCGGCCAAGAAACTTCGAAGAGCAGAAACTGTGGCCCCATCCCTACAATGCCTATGACAGGACTCCCATTGTTGGATCTTGCAATTCGCTGAATGTACTGAAACACCCTGGACGTCCTAATATCGCATCGTGGTGCTGTATATTCAAGGGAAGCTTCAGGGTCGGGGTGTGTTATCCGCGCCACACCCTCACCTTTGATCGGTTTGGAGAGTTTCACTGGGTGCTTTCCTATGTGTCTATGCGTTGAGGTAGCGGGTTGTGGCCTTGCTTCCATCACTACGACGTGCTCGTCCCCCGCCATCACCACGATTAGGTCGTTAGGCCCGTCCCTGCCCACAGAGGACGTGACCCACAAAGAGAATGGGGATGTCGGGAAGTATCTTTTCAGCAGGCTAAGCCACACGGCCTGTGTACTTGATACCGTTCGAGCCATGTGTACCCAGCACCGAGTGTTGGCGGCAGTCTTTGGATTACTGAAGAGGAGAGACATCTGTGAAAGGTACTTAACAGCACCCCATGCATTAAATTGAACAAGTAGCAGCCTACCGTTATAAAGCCTTTGTGCAGGTATATGCGATCAGGTTAGTCAAGGAAATTGCAAAGTAGGGAGGCTTCGAGAAGACAGGATGGTATGTGGCGCTTAAGTGGCGCTCATAATTCAAGGAAGGTCTTATATTCTGATTCTAAAAGATCACATTTATGAAAAGGGAAGATCACAATTACATAGGCCGAGCAGACCTGTAACCTGCTAAGGGTTGATGGATGATGTGCTAAATGGGGTCAGAGAGTAGAGATAGATGGCCAATAGAACGTGCCCGAAGGTCATACTTGATCATGTGTCCAGTTTTCCGTAGCTAGTCACTGATCCTGCGATAAACGTGTTGCCACAAGTTGGTCACCAAAAAGGAAATTGATTTCCTCAAGGCTCTTGCCCTTGGTCTCCACAAACAAAAGGCTATACCGTGTTCAACAAAGAAATTAGGGTTATTCGTATATACGACTTACTAAACACTGCGATGATATAGTTCAGTTTAACAACTCCAATAATATTGATAAAATCGTTTCACGCACACCACAGCCCCAACGAGATTTGTGGATATGAAGACAGCGTAGTACTTGTATCCAATACTAGCAAATGCACGAGGTGATATCTGATTGAAAACAACTACGAAAGAGGAACTTAGTTGTTCCCCGGTGTTACTCGGATGTAATGCTTACTATTAACGAGAACGTTGGCACACACAGATATACTTGAACCGCGAGCGCGAATAGCTTGATTCATAATCTCAGGAACATATATATAGTGGATGGAGTTGTATCCAAGGGAATAACTTAGGGGGAAAGAACGAGAAGACCTCAGCGCCAGGGCACAAGGTTTGAGATCTGATACGACCACGTACATGATGCTAAAGCAAAAAATAAACGCGATGGTGAACCCTTGACCGATTGTATTTGCTGTCTGAGTATATCTCGACGTGAAACCCATTATCAGGGCCATATCACACGCCATCGCAATCCCAGTTATCCACATTGTTCGTTTACGGCCCCATCTATCAACGAAAAGAAGGCATATAACATTCGCCGCAGGGCCTACCATGCCTAAAAGTCCGTGTTAGTCGTAAGCTATTTTAGATAGTGAACGGATATACCGTAAAGTGCAGCGAGTAGAGTGATCTAAACTTCACGTAAGGCCACATATAACCTGAAATTCTCAGATCAGGCAGACCGTGTGTCCTGTTATTCCCACACCTCTGTATAACGTCGTTTGATCTAAGTAAAGAAAATATTCGGTTGGTTATTTTCTTTCGAAAGAAACTTTCGTACAATCTGATTCATAAAGAAAGATCAAGTTATGGTATATATAGTAAGATCTGGGTACGTACAATTGATCACGTTAATCCCGGACAGTTGCGTGAAAACTTGGACAAGAACAGCTAACAGCAGTCGCCTCCGGGCGCTCTTAGTCTTAATAATCTGTAAAAACTTCTTGGAGTCCTGCTTTTCATACTGAATCTGTCGTTGCATTTGATGGAACTGAACAATGGAAGCATCACGGGACTCTACTCCGGTTGTATCATTTAGCTTCTTGACCACATCGAGTGCTTCAACAGTCCGCCCTTGTTCTAGCAGCCACCGTGGAGAATAGGGCAGAAACCACAGCCCACAGAGAAGTATCAGAGCAGGGATACATTCTGAATCGTAAGTTCAGCAGACCCGATGCACATATTATTCTTGGGCTTTAATCACGTACGGACGGCGAGAGGGAATCTCCATTGAAATTGTCCTGATGCGTATGAACATGCAAACCCCATCCACTGGGTGATCCATTGGTTATGGCAACCGCAAAATATGAAGACAAGCACGTACATTAGCAAATGCGAAACCGAACCCTACAAATTGAGCGTGCAATCCGCTGATGAGGCCGCGCTACGGTTATTAGATAAAAAGCATGAATGACGTCTGTCGATAAACCTACTCTTTTTAGCGGCGATATTTCTGCATTATAAATTGGGATGGTCATATCTATACAACTGTGATGTTGGGCTTGATGTCTGATAACGCAAAAACGCTTACTCATAATACCAACAGCAAATCCACCAATTATACGACCAGAGATGAGCATCCCAACATGCACTGAACCCGCCTGCACAGCTCCCGCAACAAGAGCCCAAAATGCAGCAAACTGTATAGTACGTTTACGCCCCCACGCATCAGCAGCCCATCCCGCAAACGCCACGCCGAAGAAGCTTCCAGCACCAAAAGTCGACACAACTGCCCCTGAAATATCGGCTTGGTTTAAGAGATTGAGCAAGATGACGGTACGGAATAGTACTACAACGTACCGGTGTAGGGGGCAAAGTACGTCGTGAAACTAGGTTGCGCAATCGTAGTGGAGATAATTCCTGAGTCAACGCCGTAGAGTAGGGAACCTACAGCAGCAAATAGGGCACAATTGAACGTGTACCAGGTAAGCTTTGGCTCAGAGGAGCCGTCGCCATCGTTATTTGACACATTCACTTCAGCCTTGTCGTCTGCGCCCATGCCGAGTCTTGGGGAAAAGGACTCCTGGATTGGCTCGTAAACTATGGAGCGAGTGGGCCGCTGATAGGACACATGGCCAAGAAAGAAGAGATAGAAAACCAGATGACTTTGGGCGAAAAATCACCGAAGAACCATTGTTATGATTTCCAGGAGGATCAGATGGTGAAGATAATCATTCACTCGAACTAAAGTAGTTCGTTTGCTTTTTTTTGAAGACTTTACGGGAGGTCGGGTGATGATGGTTTCAAAAAACTTTACAGGTGAGTTGGGTCCACCCGGGCCGGTGGATAGATCCCGTGACATGATTTAACCTTCGACGCGCCTTCATTACTCGACTCAAAATCTGAAAGGCAGGGCTAAGCTTGTCTTCTTTCCTGTGACGTGATGGATCCTTCTTGTTTGCCTCGTGTTCCATACGAATATCTCCATTATAAGATTGCCCAGCCCTTCAAATCAATGATAACCCCAGTCAGACCATCACCAATTCGCAGCACCACTCCACTAAGAACAACCTGACACCATGGTAAAGTTTTCGAATGGGATGTGGTGGGCTGCCGATGATGTGAGCATCGATTGGGCGACGGAAATTGTCAAGAGCGAGGCAAAAGAACAAAGTATCCGCTGTGTTGCGGTGAGTTGAGATGGACTCGTAATAAGCCAAGTTGTTGATCTTGTATCTTGTAGTCTAGCAAGCACATTCGCCATCGGGGCGATACTCTAAATACACCAACCATCACCTTGGAATGCAGCTCCCCTCTTCCAGATACTCTTCTCTTAACCGCCTATCACTGGAAGGCTCAACACAGCACAATCCAGGGGCCAGAGTATGAGATCTATCCAAATGTTGACTACAACAAACTGGTTCGTTCCTACCTGCCTTAATCGTTACGATTATTAAAATTTGTTCAGGCAGCAGATAGGCAAGACGGCTTGACCACAACCAAGACTGACACGGCACTCAAACTTGCCACGAATACTCTATCGGCTACAATAGACACCCGCCCATCTTCTTTCAACATCGACTTTGTCTCGCATGGTGTTCAAAACCCTACAATCGTTTCTCCCGGCCCCGATCAACTCCTCACAAAACTAGGGTGGCGTTCTGTCGGATACATTAAGCGTGGATCGAATGCAGGTCATCCGACCTTGTCTCTGAAAGACCCCGATAAAGGAGAACGTTGGTTTACGATGCAGTTCCAGCTTTCTGTTGGCGAAAAGATCTATGGACTTGGGGAACGATTCGGACCTTTTATCAAAAATGGTCAAGTAATGAATGATCTCTACCGGTAGTCCGAATGATAGTTGACATCGATTGGCATAGACTGTCGATATGTGGAATGAGGATGGCGGAACATCTTCGGAGCTGACATACAAGAACGTTCCGTTTTTTATCAGTTCTCGCGGATATGGAGTATTCATTCCATGTCCTGGTTTTGTTACTTTTGAAGTCCAGAGCGAACGTAAGTCCGTCTCACACACAAGCTGCATAGTCCGCACTCATCAATATCCAGGAACGACGCGTGTTAACATCGCCATTCCTTATGAATCATTATCTGCGTATATAATACACGGCCCTACGCCAGCGGCTGTCATCGAGAGGTACACTCTGCTCACTGGGCGTCCCGCCCTACCACCACCATGGACGTTTGGCTTGTTCCTTTCGACGTCTTTCACGACAAGCTATGATGAAAAGACCGTGAACGAGTTCTTAGAAGGAATGGACAAGAGAGACATTGCTGTTGGCGTATTTCACTTCGATTGTTTCTGGCAAAAAGGCTTCCATTGGTGTGACTACGAGTTCGACGAGGAGTTCTTCCCAGATGCGAAAGGCCAGTTGCGTCGACTGAAAGAAAAGGGATACAAGGTGAGCGTACTGAAAATCGGTCGTTCCTTTTGGACAGAAAGTCTGATCTTCTACATAACAGATATGTGTATGGATAAATCCATATATTGCCCAAGAAAGCAAGATATTCGATGAAGGTCTCGGGGGCGGGTATTTTATCAAAAAACCAGACGGCAGCGTGTGGCAATGCGATTTTTGGGTCAGATCCTCGTTCATTTCATCGTATGTCCCACTCTTATATTCAGGATAACAGCAAGCAGGTATGGCTTTCATAGATTTTACCAACCCGGAGGCATGCAAGTGGTACCAATCCAAACTCGAGGCGCTAATGGACCTCGGGGTCGACTGTTTCAAGGTACGACCAACTCTCGATCCCCATTCGGTTTTTGACACAAAGCCTCCAGACCGATTTCGGGGAGCGTATCCCCACTGGAAATACAGTCTATCACGATGGATCCAATGTTGACAAAATGCACAACTATTATGCTTTCCTTTACAACAAAGTTACGTTTGAGATCATCGAAAAGCGCTTCGGAAAGAACCAGGCAATCGTCTTTGCACGCTCCGCTACAGCAGGCGGGCAACGTTTCCCTGTGCATTGGGGCGGCGACCCTATGTCGACGTTTGAAGCTATGGCCGAAACACTACGCGGGGGTTTGAGCCTTGGATTATGTGGATTCGGATATTGGGCCCGTGAGTCGTATTTCATGAGGGTGTGTAGTTCTTCTATTGACGACTCATTCCAGACGACATCGGTACGTTTGAGCGTCCGTCTTGCTGTGATGCAAGCTAACGCTGACCTTTGTGAAACAGGTGGATTCGAGGGAAAACCGGATCCAGCATTGTATAAGAGATGGTTTGCATTCGGCGCTCTTTCGAGCCATTCACGGCTCCACGGAAGCGGCAGTTACAGGGTACGTGCATGGTACTGAAACCTTGCGAAATACCCATGGACCTATTACAGGTGCCCTGGCTTATCGATGAGTCTGGAGAAGCCGATCTCGTGTTAAAGAAGTTCGTCGATTTGAAGCTGTCTCTTATGCCCTACTTGTATTCTACCGCGATAAGAACCCACGAGACGGGCGTGGCAATGATGCGACCTCTATTCGTGGAGTTTCCAGACGACCCCTTCGTGTGGAATGTCGATACACAATATATGATAGGCCCAAACTTGCTTGTCGCTCCCGTCTTCAGCGCCGACGGGACCCTCCAGTATTATGTTCCGCAAGGAGACTGGTATGGCGTTTTGGACGGGAAATTACGGACAGGGCCCGCTTTCGTCACGGAAACGCATGACTTTATGAGCCTTCCACTTCTACTCCGCCCAGGTTCTGCTATTGTTCTTGGAAAAGAGAAACGTAAGGAGGGTGTTCGGGGCCAGGCGACTTACGACTACGCTGAAGACGTGACCATATTGGTCAACCCCGTTGCCAAGATGGACATCTTAGTTAATGTTCCCGATAGCAGCAAACCTGGGGAGCTCGCCGCTATCCTGAGGGTACGCCATGATGCGGGAAACATCGTGAACGTTGGAGTTGTAGAAGGGGCTTTGAAAGGAAAATGGAAAGTCAAAAAAGTCGGGATTCAGAGTAGTGAAGCCATTGCTGAGGATGGAATGAGGTCGCTGAGTCTTTAGGGTATAGGGGGGAGCACATCCTAGTCCCTGACTGTGCATTGCCAATCACCCCTCCGGAAGTAGGAAGCTCGAAGTCAGCCTGCCATTCCGGAGGAGTGATGGATACCAGGGTCGAAAAATATAAGTTGACAAAGTGCGAGCGAACTGGTGACCAAAGTTCAGAGTCATGTCCTCACATTGTTCAGTGTATATGAATTCTTCTTATGAGTATTCTCTCAAAGAGTAAGAAGGGATGGTTTCAGGTCTACGGGTTAGGAATATCTGGGATTCATTGACATGATTAGGGTCCAGGCCCGAGACGTAGGTAGTTAGGTGGGAGTCGCAGGCCACTGTACCCTGGTATAAACCACGAATACAGGACAACGCAACAGGCTATACGACATCTGATTGAGTCGCGATGTTTCTCCATGGATGTCCCTCAAAGCCGTCTGTGTCGTAATTCCGAGTTCGAAGTATGAGAACTCGGTCTTTGCA